>SAYR01047339.1:666001-681858 GCA_004382745.1 Argopecten irradians irradians
AGATCATGTGACTCTTTTAGACAGATAAAAGTTTTAACTTATCATATAACATTCAAGCATACCATGTATCTACATCAACTATCGAGTGAACACATCTGCAGATAACCCTTTACCACATGCAACCATGAGGAAATTATACAATGTTCAACACGAACATTACATCTGTCAAGTGTATGACCATCTCAATGGCACTTTGTGAAGTTTTCAGTCTGGATTGATAATACTTTTTAAAAGTTGGATTTATTTACTTTTGTGTTTATTTTTGAGAAATGTTTTGTTAATAATGTTGCTTCAGAATGAATCAAACTACACAGTGATGCTATCATTTCCAAATATTATTGGACATGAGGACGTTTACATGTCAGAAAATGGGCGATATTCTCTGTCGGAAATACTCAAAATATTGCCGATTTTTTATAACTTAAAAAACAATATATGCGCAAATTACCTGAATATCGTAAACAAACTAATTAATATCTGTATCGTGGCTCCATCAATACGCTTGCTCTGTAAAACACTTATTTCTGCTTTGTACGTGCCGATTCACCGTCCGTTCACCGCTTCTTTCAATTTCTATCGTTCCGAGTAGTGTGTTTATTGTAGGATGTTAGTACATTATTTGCCGTTGAAAAATGCACGAAAATAATCTTATCAACTTTAAATGAAGTATATTAAAGGTTTATTGAAGTTTTGACAACAAGTTTTTAACAAAATTATCAACACTCACGGCTGTAAACTCGCCAGTCATTCCAGGACCAACACGGCGTCAGGTAATGGCGATAGTATGGGACCTCGCCGTTCTTCATGAACGCGAGATTTTCGTTCGGTCAAATTGAATAAAACATCGTCTAAATCATTGTCATATTATATCCTTTTAGGCCTGTGATATTTAAATATCATGACATCGTACTTATAATTACAAATATATGCCGTAATATCAACAGCAGAAGCCATGATGGCGTCCCCGGTAACAGATTTTCTTGGTTAATTTATTCTGAGTTTTATATAGTAACACTCTGCATCGTAGTGCGTCGGCAGAGTTTGTAGCAGTTGTCTCCCTTTGTACGGACTGTTCTTGTTGACATGTTTGTCTGTTTGGGGGAATTCTAGTTCATTTTTATAAAATATTAGTGGATAGGCCTAGCAATATTCGATTAAATACCCGTAATTGAAAAGGAATTTATTGTCAGTTGATTTATTTTTACTTACAAACATTAGAGAATACATGGTTAGTATCTTACAATACAAGGTTTATTGTGGTGCGAGACTTTAGGAAAGCCGAGATGACGAGGCTTTGCCGAGTCATCTCGGCTTTCCGTGTCGAGCACCAAAATAAACCTTGTATTGTAGATACTAACCGTGTATTCTTTTATCTGCAAACCATTATGCATTCAAACGAAATCATATTGACAGTTCCTTACTTTGTTTCGCTCGAAGCGAGAAGCTTCTTTGATGCGGAGGTAAAATTCATTCACTTAACCGAATGAGAGTGCACTCCTTTTTACTGCCGTGGAAATAAATAAGCGCATTCACAAACAGTCACCGTAATTCTATTCAGTGTGAATATCACTGAAAGGAAATGAAAATACTCAAATAAACAATTAAATACCCATTAAAGAATTACTTAACAAAATACATACCTTGTCATGAGCCAAGAAAAAGACGGCACCGCCATACGAGATTTTCGACATCGTAAAATGACGTCATTTCGGTGAATGTGAACGTCACGTTTTAGCGGGAGAATGACTTTCATTCACCGGAAGGTTCAAGTTCTGGTCAAGTTAGGAAAGTGCCGTCAGATATGAACAATTCACGTGATCGTATTACGATAAAGCAAAATCGTATTGACGGATAAAGCACAAGTTTAATCGGCAGGTAGTTATCGTCAGTATGTGGGACAGTTGCAGGATAAAATTTATATGCATTACTGTTAGATCGCGGTTTGTAAGTTTAGTTCTGCCGTAGGTTAGTAAGGCTAACAGATGCAGCAGACTCACTAGTAGTGAGAATAATTAATAACTTTTATTGTAACATTGATCAATAGACTGAAAGTACTAAATGGCTCTGTTCTCGATATTAGAGGAATATATTTCTAAGGTCAATACTACTGTAGTTTTGTACAATTAGAAATAAATTTGGCTGGTGTTCCTTCCAGTTTGGACTTTTGAGGATCCTTGGACACCAAAGTGTAAAATAAGAGACCCATACTAAAATGGAAGCCCATTCTAATATTTCCTATGATGTTATATGTCAAATGATTTTATAACGCCCTTTAGCATTTTCCTTGTTAATTTGATGTTAATGAAAATATCCATTCTTAATGACTATTGTCATCAAGTTCCTGGACCACAGTATCAGTTAACAAGTATTGTTGTGCAGCAGAGAGAAAGACAAGAGGCCATACTTTTCTATGCCAAAATGTCTTAAATATAGAATATGTCTGTCCTCTAGAAGACTTATCAATATCACCATGTGATTTTTTAATAAATTGGTCAATTGGTATACTTTTAAACAAGTTTTGTAATTATTCTTTTGTAAACCAGCAAGTTGATTGATATACATTGTATCCGAACTTCAATTCAAACCGGAAACTTGTAAGCTCACCATAGACCATGAAATTGTTTGTACACTTTCTTAACTTAAGGATCGTTTTACAAAATTACAAATAATTTTTCTACAACATTTTTATTTTCAAATCCCCCATACCTCTGATGAGTATAATTAAAACTGTCATTACAAGTGAATCAAATATTTTCAGTTTAAGATGAACAGGAAGAGATACATTTCTTATTTCTTATAAACAGCAAACACCGATTTAATTGTTTGTTCAGCAGGTTTTTTCCCTTTCTTTAAAAACGCTACCATTAACATTATTTCTGTACCTTGATATGTAAACAATTCTTATAAATCTAATTCTGTATTTCAACATCAACTGGTGTTGTTTGTACCTTTTATCTTTCTGATATTAAGTCTAATTTCCATGTTATGCAATATTGTTAAAAATTCATGTAACACTTGTTTAGACCATCAGATATCATAACAGTGTTATTGGCAAATAATATGATAAAAAGTTTGGGATACATTCCAATATCATATACCGTAAAAACTGGTATAATTTTGCCGCAGGTAATTTTTTAGGGCTGAAAATGCTTAAAAAATCTACTATCAGTATTATTTGCGCATCAACAAAATGGGGAAAACAATGTCCAGGGAAGTCCAAAACCGATGTATGAAGGTGACAATTTCAATGCAAAATGTTCCCCATAAATGCTTGACAACTTGCACAAAAAGGTTGTATTTTAGAAAGAAATAACATATGAAAACCGCATTGTGTTTGTTTTCTTTTATTGGCCACCGTAACCTGAAACTGAAATATCTAGCAGATGTCCAAAACATCGGCGGTCTGGTCCGCCGTACTCGTGCACATTGTCAATGTTTTCAGATATTACATAATGAATAGTAATCAGGAATATTTGAAAAAAAGTAAAAATATATTTACTTAAATTGGCACAATAAGTAATTAGGTGTTTGAGATCATTAACAATCAACAGCAATCAGCTAGCGGATACGTAGTTTTAGCTTGCACAATCAAAGTGTGCATAATTTATCAAGATTTGTAAGACAAATATTCTTTTCCACCAGGTAAGATCTAAGTCATAAAGGTAATTGAAAATAGGAAGGAAGATAAAATAACCAGATAAATATTTGTACGGGATCAGACTGGTTGATTATCGGGATCAGGAAGCTCAGTCGGAAGAGCTACATTTTCTTCTCTCCTGTTACAGAATTGGCACCCAACTAAATAACCAACGGTTGTGGTGTTTGAAAGGGTCTCGTATGTATTCAAAAAAGGAGTGAGGAGTGTAGCGGGACTGGACTGGGTCGATTATCGATGACCAGGTAGTTCAGTCGGTAGAGCACTCAGCTAGTGTTCGGAGAGTCCCGAATCGAATCCCGGTCTTGCCGCTACATTTTCTCCTCTCCTGTTACATACGGTACCATATGTGCATGTAGATACAATGTATTCAAGGTAAATCAACAATGTTCGCTGATCTTGCAGAATTGCCTTACAGTGTTATAATGAATACAGTAAATGTATGTCTCATTGGTGTGATTGATTTAAAGGCAGTTCATGTGTGTGACCGAAAAAAAGGTAAAATCAACACTTTCAGATGATCAGGGAACATTGATAGTCAAGGCGGGGAAAACATAAGACGACCTGTGTTATACAAATAATGTTTAATTGATTTTCATTAAATTGTCTCGGAGGTGATGATTAGTGTGTTATGAACGATGAGCTTAAATATTTTTGACAAAAAATATAAACAGCTAATGTCATATTGTGTTTTAAATTTAAATAATCTTTTATTTATTCATTTCATTTCATTTCAAGCATGTACATGTCATAGAATATAAACAAATATCAGGTATATGCTTAAATCATATTACAGTTAAATTCACAATAAGGAATTTGAGATGATGATAGTAATTATTTTCGGATTGAAAATGATTACAATATTAAGCTTCCACAGTTGAAAAATACTTCTTTTTGTTCACACAATTCTTCTCCTAGACTGTTGAAATGATACATGCATGCTGACATTCTGTAAAACATAAGGAAACAATAAATGTATTAACAGAGTAATTACTGAAAAGGCTAATATCATATAATTAAACATTTAATCATAAATAGCATACCAGCATAGAGGAAATATTATTGAAGTTAATTCACGCAGTTCTTCAGTCCTCCTGTTCTTACATGAAGAGTTTTGTCCTTCATAAATTGATTGTAATATACAGTCTATAGCAGTTTTATAAAATGTGCACAAAGAAGTATAAATACACACGTATGCATGGGTACAGTGGTAAATTAATAAAGTTATACAGAAAATTATGGTGCTGATCATGAAAAAACGTAAAGTCTATTTTGTTGAGTAAAAATTTAAAAAACTAACATGATGTAATCGCACTAAAAACAGTGATCATGTAGGCTTTTGTGCGATTGCATTTGTAAGGCTGTGCCAGGTGGTAGAGATTAGTTCCGCTCGAGTGATCACACAATGCAAGTGAGAGTCGGGAATATGTTTATGTAAGTTTTAATTGCTAATCTCTTATGCTTGTTGGTAAAAATATAACTCAGGATAATTGCTAAACCAATAACAGTTTTCTCTACATTTGTTACAGATTGAAACAGCTTTTTAAGTGCCGTTTTACGGAAGAATTATGAAGAAGAAATCGGCATTTTCGTCGATCTAGAAGTCCAAAAAATATCACTTCGAGTTATATGAACATTCCATATATGATTTATGTCATTTGGCCCAAAAATTTATACTTAGTATTACCTAGTTTAATGAATATGCTGTATGTATATGATCAAAACGTCAAGCTCCTGTGGTGAAAATAACTAAAATGTTTAAAAGTATGGTTTAGTGGTAATCTCTGAACGTGCTTTAATATAGATATATTCTGATATTTATACATGTGCTTATAAAATTATCGATAATAATGGATGTGGTAAATATTCATACCTTATTAACTGCCGTTAGTTTTAAGATTACGCCACCTTGGACATTTACAAAATGTTCACCGTCTGTCACGTGCTACTTTATCAGTAGTCCAAGTTTGTCCAAAATTTTTGTAGAGTTGTCTTTCTTCCATTGGATTTACACGTACATGTGGCATAACGCAGCCGTGATAAACAAATCTCCATATCGTCATGAATATATTTGCTCCCGAACTAATATGATTCAAAGTGCAAAAAGCATTATTGTAACAATTTTAATGTTTGAGGTGAAATATATATATTCATTTTTTCCGTTGCGGGATAATTGTCACTAGTAGGGACTAAACGCGTGGGGCGAAGCGAAGCATTTTCGGGACGAAACGTCTTCATGTATTGAAAACAACATTTTCGGGACGAAAAGTCTAGATACATTGTACACAATTCAAGTGAAAATTTTCCAACCTAAGATCATTTGGATGATGTATATGGTAAGGATATGAAAGCAGTAATCTGCTATTCCTATTTCAACATTACAGATACGCTTATTTCAGTAACTTTCATATTCAAAATTTGCTATTTAAAATTCCCGGTAAAATCAAAGTTGTTGAATACACTGCCGCTAGGAGCGCTAGTATCTGCGAGCAAGTTCTTAGCCAATCATATTGAGGAAATTGACTGTAAGAGAATTTTGCAACCACGATCACAATGGCGAGGTGACCCTCGCCAAAAATAAGTCTGAAGTAATTAAGTGGGAAATTATAATGTGACTGAAACATGAATGTGACTGAAACATGTGATAAACGGAGAACCTCTGACTGCTGTATAATACACAATGTACGTTGCAATAATTAATTTTTCTTTGTTTTCATACCAAATCTGGCTTTCTGATTGGCCAATATTTTTTTTGCATACCATTAGGAAAAAAAAAAAAAAAAATTCGGAGAATGGCGCGAAACCCCGACGTTATCTTGACGTCACAATAGAGACATTGACGTTGCGTATTGATTCGGAAAAAAGAATCCCTTAAAAAACCACTATAATGTTACATTTAAACATACTTCATTTTATCAAATAGAGTATAAAATTAATTATAAGTATTGATGTCACTATTTTTTAATTTTATCGGGTTATGAAAAAAAAATTGTTTGCAAACAATTTTTTTTTCATACCACGATAAAATTAAAAAATAGTGACATCAATGCTTAAATACACAGTGTAAAGTTATCTCCCGTAGTTCCGGAAACTGTCGATAGGATTACCAAGGTATAGTGTTCCGGTGATAATTGAAAACCATGAGTGATTACACACGCCTCCATAAAAAAGTATAGAAAACTATGCCCGAGTGATTTTCGGAGGCAGTGCTCCACTATGACACATAAGCTTAGGGACCAATTCGTACCCGGCCGAAAGGTATAGTAGGCCGGGTACGTATATTCGTTCTATAATTATACCCGAGATGATGATGTAATTATTTTATCATGTGTATTGTCTAGATATTTAACAAATTGAAGCATGGTACAGTAGGCCTACCATGCGGTTTGTTTACTGTTCGACAACAAGTAGAGCTAGTAAAGAGAAAGTTTCGTATTCAATTTTGAGGCCTCACATAGCTTATTTTCAGTTGTTGTAATATCTTACATTCTCTGTTTGAAAAAGCCGAAGCTATGGAATATATTGGAAGAGATTGGTCCTACTGTAACATGTAGGTCAGTCAAGAACATCCTAAGAAAATCCACCAACTAATTACGTTTATAAGCGGTAACAAAGTCAAGATCGTTGTTTTTTATTCATTAACAATAACATTGATCAACACCAGGCACATATATATGGTATAGCATAGTATAGAAAACGAGTCCTGGTCACTTAAATCTGGATCGTGATGATCGATGTACGGCTCTAAACTGAACCTTCTCTATACTGGCCGAAATTCCATACACTGACCATGATTGGTTGAGGGAAGTTCCACTCTATAAGAAAACTTGACACATCTTTAGCGATTTTGTCATGATACATCAATATATATCCTCATGAAATGCACCTTTTAACAATAAATCTGTCACGATCAAATGCACCATCATCTATTTTAGTAAAATAAGGATATTACCTAGACATTATGTCAAGGCTTTAATTCCCTCCTCATCAACGATAAACAAAATCTTTAACATTGGCAAATGTGGAGCATAAATCACTTCTAGTTCTCTTACACATGTCTGACCACCACCCGTCACAGAACTGGTTGTAACTTGCTTTGGTACACAGATTTGCTGTGACGTCCTTGATAACATTATCCGACACATCACTTGATTTGCCCACGTCAATCCTAATGCAGGAACATGTTTTCTTGTGTCGCCTGTCTTCATGGAGGCCATTACCTACAAAGGAGACAATGAATGACAGTATACAGGGGAGACAACTGATAATGTGACCGTATACAGGGGAGACAACTGATACTGTGCCAGTATACAGGGGTGACTGCAAGGGAGGCAACCGATTTTATCAGTATTGGGTGAGTACAGGGAATTCAACTGTTCCTGTCAGAATTGGGTGTGTATAGGGGAGACATCTGATTCCTGTCAGTATTGGGTCGGTACAGGGGAGACAACTAATCCTGTCAGTATTGGATGAGTACAGGGGGAGACAACTGATTCCTGTCAGTATTGGGTGAGTACAGGAGAGACAACTTTTCCTGTCAGTATTGGGTGAGTATAGGGGAGACTCAGTATTGGGTGAGTATAGGGGAGACAACGGATCCTGTCAGTATTGGGTGAGTACAGGGGAGACAACTGTTCCTGTCAGTATTGGGTGAGTATAGGGGAGACAACTCTTCTTGACAGTATTGGGTGAGTACAGGGGAGACAACTGATCCTGTCAGTATTGGGTGAGTTCAAGGGAGACAACTGTTCCTGTCAGTATTGGTTAAGTACAGGGTAGACAACTGATCCTGTCAGTATTGGGTGAGTACAAGGGAGACAACCAATTCCTGTCAGTATTGAGTGAGTACAAGGGAGACAACTGTTCCTGTCAGTATTGGATGAGTACAGGGGACACAACTGATCCTATCAGTATTGGATGAGTACAGGGGAGACAACTGATTCCTGTCAGTATCAGGTGAGTACAGGGGAAACAACTGATTCCTGTCAGTATTGGGTGAGTACAGGGGAGACAACTGATCCTATCAGTATCAGGTGAGTACAGGGGAAACAACTGATTCCTGTCAGTATTGGGTGAGTACAGGGGAGACAACTGATTCCTGTCAGTATCAGGTGAGTACAGGGGAAACAACTGATTCCTGTCAGTATTGGGTGAGTACAAGGGAGACAACTGATTCCTGTGGGTGAGTACAAGGGAGACAACTGATTCCTGTCAGTATTGGGTGAGTACAGGGGAGACAACTGTTTCTGTCAGTAATGGGTGAGTACAAGGGAGACAACTGATTCCTGTCGGTGAGTATAAGGGAGACAACTGATTCCTGTCAGTATTGGGTGAGTACAGGGGAGACAACTGATTCCTGTCAGTATTGGGTGAGTACAGGGGATACAACTGATTCCTGTCAGTATCAGGTGAGTACAGGGGAGACAACTGTTCCTGTCAGTATTGGGTGAGTACAAGGGAGACAACTGATTCCTGTCAGTATTGGGTGAGTACAGGGTAGACGACTGTGAGTACAGGGGAGACAACTGATCCTGTCAGTATTGGGTGAGTACAGAGGATACAACTGATTCCTGTCAGTATCAGGTGAGTACGGGGGAGACAACTGTTCCTGTCAGTATTGGGTGAGTACAAGGGAGACAACTGATTCCTGTCAGTATTGGGTGAGTACAGGGGAGACAACTGAATCATGAGTAAAGGGGGAAAACAGGGAATACAACTGATTCCTGTCAGTATTGGGTGAGTACAGGGATTACAACTGATCCTGCCAGTATTGGATGAGTACAAGGGAGACAACTGATTCCTGTCAGTATTTGGTGAGTGCAGGGGAAACAACTGATCATGTCAGTATAATACAGCATGTTTTGTATTTTTAAGTTGTCCGAAAACCCAAATAATGTCTAAACAAAGTTGTGACGAACAAAATGACCTATCCGGATACTGTGTATCTCTAATAGTCACCGAGTAATGCCAATTTCCCCATAAGGTATATTTTCACAAATATTCCTCCAATACAAGTAACAAGGGGAGGTAATTTGAAAAAATTAAAGTTAAATAACTATGCTGTTTTCTGAAATAAAATTATTCTGAAAATTGAATATGGTATTTGGAGTTTCTCTCTATGCAGAAAAGTGAAAAATACTGGGTTGCTATGAAATCTGACCCTGTTCTGTGACGTCATAGTTACCATGACGTCATAATAATGGTGACATCATAATTATATGCGCAAATGACGTCATAAATACTTAGTGTTATTATTTCTGACAATACAAATCCTATTTTAATTTACCTTAGCACTAAATACACATATTCTGATAGATAAATCTTAACATGACATTCAAAATGTCATAATTTCCTGCATATTACATCAAATTATTGAGTTCCCACCCTTGAAATACAGAATATTACATGTAATCATGTAAAACTGTACGTTATTCCCATTTCATTGAAAAAAAGCCCCTTTTCCCTCTTTTCTTAAGAAAATGCCAATAACTGACAATATCGGCTTGACCGAACACTCACTCTAGTACGAAAAATACATATTATAGCCTTAATTATATGAAAACTGAGAAATCAATGAAAAAAATCCCAAAATTAGCACTTTTGCTGTAAATCTCCATGGATACCAGCAGAGCAAAATTAATTGGAATTCATATTAAATGGACTGAGAGACACCCGGTTAGCTGTTTTCAGCTTGCTGTTCAAGTGTAAAATGATTAATCAATTAACAGTCAAGCATACCATACCATACCTAGGTAGCAAATTACAGAATAGCAAAATGAGCCAATTACCTCCCTTTAGTTGTAACAAATGAAAAATATATGTAGTTACACATTTTCAAACTATTTAATTGTGATTTTTGGATAAATGAATGAAAATTTAGCAAAATCAATTATAATCAAGGTCATTTTCCAAAAAATGATCATTTCAGTCACTTATAAGGTGGAAGTGTACAGTAGATTTGAAAAATTCAGCAAAATAAAGTGCAGGCTTTAATTATGTACACACAGCTTTTTAACCTTGAATAACATCTATATAAAAGTATATATATTTTTAATCTACACAACATTTGCAATAGTTATGCAGAGTTCAATTTTGGACAGGTCCGCTTTTTGTGGTTTTGTGAGCCTGTAAAAACCATGGTAACCAAATTAGTTTTTTTGAAAAAATGCAAAAAATTGGGATTTTCAACCCAAAATTACACCCCCTCTAGGAGAATTTTTTTTCTTGAACACAGTTTAAAACCAAGCATCACTGCCGTGATAGCGGAACTGAGCCTATTTCGACATAGGTATATCATTAAACTTTTGAGCAATCTTACCTCGTACCCCAGCTATCAATTTCTGCTGCTACAGTATTGAGTTTTTCCATCTTACACGCACATTCAAATACCCTCTAAACCATTAATCTCGAACCCATTTTGGGGAATTTCTTTATGCAAATGTGAAGCCTGCATATAATTCTCTAGATTGAATTCACCAATTTTAGGATATATACATTTTTTATTTTTTTATGTATATAATAAAACAGGGACTTTCTGCTTAATAAAAATCTCACCCATGGCCATTCGGTCTTACTGTACACTGCTACCTAAGGTGAGTATAGGGGAGACAACTGATCCTATCTGTATTGGGTGAGTACAGTGGATACAACTGATCCTGTCAGTATCGGGTGAGTACAGGGGAGACAACTGATCCTATCTGTATTGGGTGAGTACAGTGGATACAACTGATCTTGTCAGTATTGGGTGAGTACAGGGGAGACAACTGATCCTGTCAATATTGGGTGAGTACAGGGGAGACAACTGATCCTGTCAGTATTGGGTGAGTACAGTGGATACAACTGATCCTGTCAGTATTGGGTGAGTACAGGGGAGACAACTGATCCTATCAGTATAGGGTGAGTACAAGGGAGATAACTGTTCCTGTCAGTATCAGGTGAGTACAGGGGAAACAATTGATTCCTGTCAGTATTGGGTGATTACAGGGGAGACAACTGATCCTATCAGTATTGGGTGAGTACAGGGGAGACAATTGATTCCTGTAAAGTATTGGATGAGTACAGGGATACAACTGATTCCTGTCAGTATTGAGTGAGTACAGGGGAGACAACTGTTCCTGTCAGTATTTGGTGATTAAAGGGATGACAACTGATCCTGCCAGTATTGGATGAGTACAACGGGAGACAACTGATTCCTGTCAGTATCAGGTGAGTACAGGGGAAACAACTGATTACTGTCAGTATTGGGTGAGTACAGGGGAGACAACTGATCCTGTCAGTATTGAATGAGTACAGGGGAGACAACTGATTCTGTCAGTATTGGGTGAGTACAAGGGAGACAACCAATTCCTGTCAGTATTGAGTGAGTACAAGGGAGACAACTGTTCCTGTCAGTATTGGGTGAGTACAGGGGACACAACTGATCCTATCAGTATTGGATGAGTACAGGGGAAACAACTGATTCCTGTCAGTATCAGGTGAGTACAGGGGAAACAACTGATTCCTGTCAGTATTGGGTGAGTACAGGGGAGACAACTGTTCCTGTCAGTATTGGGCGAGTACAAGGGAGACAACTGATTCCTGTCAGTATTGGGTGAGTACAGGGGAGGCAACTGTTTCTGTCAGTATTGGGTGAGTACAAGGGAGACAACTGATTCCTGTCGGTGAGTATAAGGGAGACAACTGATTCCTGTCAGTATTGGGTGAGTACAGGGGAGACAACTGATTCCTGTCAGTATTGGGTGAGTTAAGGGGATACAACTTTTCCTGTCAGTATTGGGTGAATACCGGGGAGACAACTGATTCCTGTCAGTATTTGGTGAGTACAGGGGAGACAACTGAATCATGAGTAAAGGGGAGACAACTGATCCTGTCAGTATTGGGCGAGTACAGGGGACACAACTGTTCCTGTCAGTATTGGATGAATAACGGGGAGACAACAGATTCCTGTCAGTATTGGGTATGTACAAGGGAGACAACTGATTCCTGTCAGTATTTGGTGAGTACAGGGGAGACAACTGTTCCTGTCAGTATTGGGTGAGTACAGGGGATACAACTTATTCCTGTCAGTATTGGGTGAGTACAAGGGAGACAACTGTTCCTGTCAGTATTGGGTGAGTACAGGGTAGACGACTGTGAGTACAGGGGAGACATCTGATCCTGTCAGTATTGGGTGAGTAAAGGGGATACAACTTTTCCTGTCAGTATTGGGTGAATACCGGGGAGACAACTGATTCCTGTCAGTATTGGGTTAATACAGGGGAGACAATTGTTCCTGTCAGTATATGGTGAGTACAGGGGAGACAACTGAATCATGAGTAAAGGGGAGACAACTGATCCTGTTAGTATTGGGCGAGTACAGGGGATACAACTGTTCCTGTCAGTATTGGATGAATAACGGGGAGACAACAGATTCCTGTCAGTATTGGGTATGTACAAGGGAGACAACTGATTCCTGTCAGTATTTGGTGAGTACAGGGGAGACAACTGTTCCTGTCAGTATTGGGTGAGTACAGGGATTACAACTGATCCTGCCAGTATTGGATGAGTACAGGGGAGACAACTGATTCCTGTCAGTATTGGGTGAGTGCAGGGGAAACAACTGATCATGTCAGTATAAGGTGAGTATAGGGGAGACAACTGATCCTGTCAGTATCGGGTGAGTACAGGGGAGACAACTGATCCTATCTGTATTGGGTGAGTACAGTGGATACAACTGATCTTGTCAGTATTGGGTGAGTACAGGGAAGACAACTGATCCTGTCAGTATTGGGTGAGTACAGGGGAGACAACTGATCCTGTCAGTATTGGGTGAGTAAAGGGAATACTACCGGGGAGACAACTGATTCCTGTCAGTATTGGGTGAGTACAGGGGAGACAACTGTTCCTGTCAGTATTGGGTGAGTACAGGGGAGACAACTGATCCTGTCAGTATTGGGTGAGTACAGGGGAGATAACTGATCCTGTCAGTATTGGGTGAGTACAGGGGAGACAACTGTTCCTGTCAGTATTGGGTGAGTACAGGGGAGACAACTGATCCTATCAGTATTGGGTGAGTACAGGGGAGATAACTGTTCCTGTCAGTATCAGTTGAGTACAGGGGAAACAATTGATTCCTGTCAGTGTTGCATGATTACAGGGGAGACAACTGATCCTATCAGTATTGGGTGAGTACAGGGGAGACAATTGATTCCTGTAAAGTATTGGATGAGTACAGGGATACAACTGATTCCTGTCAGTATTGAGTGAGTACAGGGGAGACAATTTTCCTGTCAGTATTTGGTGATTACAGGGATGACAACTGATCCTTCCAGTATTTGATGAGTACAACGGGATACAACTAATTCCTGTCAGTATTGGGTGAGTATAGGGGAGACAACTCTTCCTGACAGTATTTGGTGAGTGCAGATGAAACAAATGGTCATGTCAGTATTTGGTCAGTACAGGGGCGACAACTGATACTGTCAGTATCGGGTGAGTACAGGGGAGACAACTGATTCCTGTCAGTATTGGATGAGTACAGGGGAGACAACTGATCCTGTCAGTATCGGGTGAGTACAGGGGAGACAACTGATTCCTGTAAGTATTGGGTGAGTACATGTGAAACAACTGATTCCTGTCAGTATTGGGTGAGTACAGGGTAGACAACTGATCATGTCAGTATTGGGTGAGTACAAGGGAGACAACTGATTCCTGTTAGTATTGGATGAGTACAGGGGAAACAACTGATCCTATCAGTATTGGGTAAGTACAGGGGAGACAACAGATTCCTGTCAGTATTTGGTGAGTACAGGGTAGACGACTGTGAGTACAGGGGAGACAACTGATCCTGTCAGTATTGGGTGAGTACAGGGTAGACGACTGTGAGTACAGGGGAGACAACTGATCCTGTCAGTATCAGGTGAGTACAGGGGAAACAACTGATCCTATCAGTATTGGGTGAGTACAGGTAGCAAACCAGAGAAGAACAGCCTGGCCACGGTCTATATTTTTATTAAGTGGGGAGCCCCTGTTTTGAGCCATGCATAAACAATTAAAAATAAAATATATTCTGAAATTGGTACATCCAATATGGAGGGTTTGATATAAGTTTCATTTTTTTCAAAAATAAACATAACAAAAATGGGTTAGAGATTACAATTCTGGGCTCCTCCGGAAGTGCGTCTTGACCGGAAATGCTAGCTTTACTTGAAGGAAAATCCATGGCGCGGGTTTAGGCAAAAATATTGAAAAATCCACCTAATCGACCTATGAAATAAATTGGCTTATTTTGCCATTGTGATAGAAGTGCTCAATTTAAGGAGGTCTTAAGAAAAAAATTGAGTACAATTTTCTGCAATTTTGGGCTAAAAATCATGATATTTTGCAATTTTTCAGGTATTTTTTTGTTGTTACCATGGTATTCACATGCATGAATAAGCGCAGAATATGGCCAAATCTGTATCAAAATATCAAATTGTAATTGCAAAAGTTGTGCTGATTAATTATATATATACTTTTGTACAGGTATTTTTTACAGTTAAATGACTATATCTATATTTCTAAGGCATGCGCCTTAATTTCATAGATATTCCAAATCTACTGTTTTCTGCTACCACAGGGGAGACAACAGATTCCTGTCAGTATCAGGTGAGTACAGGGGAAACAACTGATCCTATCAGTATTGGGTAAGTACAGGGGAGACAACAGATTCCTGTCAGTATCAGGTGAGTACAGGGGAGACAACTGATCCTGTCAGTATTGGGTTAGTACAGGGGATACAACTGATATTGTCAGTATTAGGTGAGTACAGGGGAGACAACTGATCCTGTCAGTATTGGATGAGTACAGGGGAGACAACCGATTCCTGTCAGTATTGGGTGAAAACCGTGGAGACAAACTGATCATGTCAGTATTGGCTGAGTACAGGGGATACAACTGATCCTATCAGTATTGAATGAGTACAGGGGAGACAACTGATTCCTATCAGTATCAGGTGAGTACAGGGGAAACAACTGATTCCTGTCAGTATTGGGTGAGTACAGGGGAGACAACTGATCCTATCAGTATTGGGCGAGTAAAGGGGATATAACTGATCCTGTCAGTATTGGGTGAGTACAGGGGAAACAACTGATCCTATCAGTATCAGGTGAGTACAGGGGAAACAACTGATTCCTGTCAGTATTGGGTGAGTACAGGGGAGACAACTGATCCTATCAGTATTGGG
>SAYR01047339.1:692695-709777 GCA_004382745.1 Argopecten irradians irradians
ATTATGCACAACAAGAGTAAAGAGAGAGATACATGTAGTACTTATAAAATTCCAGAAAGGTTCATTAAGTATTAAGCTCGCATGTTGAATTTGAACCATAGCAACAAGTCCATCTAGTAGAATCAAGAAAGATGACTTTCTAAACATGAAATTAAAAAAAGATCCTGAATACTCTCTGGTAAATACATGTAGCGGTATCGAAATAAATCGATTTCAGTACTTTCAGAGAAATAACAGAAATTAAAGACGGACGGATGACGAGCAATGGGGGAAGGCTATTTTCATAGCTCGCCAACCATTTGCTGATGGTGCGTTAAAAAGATCAATTCAATAAAAGTATTTTGACGGGGTATCGACTGGAGTTGCATGAATGCGTAAATAACGACTACATGTACAATGCTGTAATGTTCAGTTTTCGTAACTTTGGATGTGACCGTTACCCCTATAGTTCTAAGTGTGACCGATATCACTTTCATAATTTCTGATTAAGCACCGTCTATGTTTCTCCACTAGCAGATATGATGAAGGAAATATTTTCTTTCGACAGTCATATATTACATATTAGTAAACGGGACGGTTTTGTGACAGCAACATTTATTTATTTTCAACTTTTAACAGTTTATTGAAAAAAATGTGACCGATATCCCTGCTGTCGAAAAATATTGTGTCGAGGTGTTTGCATTATCTGAGCTAGTTTGACGATATTTAATAGCTTCATAGAATCTCTAACAATACACTGTCTTTGACGCGCGATAGTTTTAGAAGATGCATTGCTGTTATGTCCTAATTTCAGCCGATTTTCATCTTGAAGCGGGCGTTTTTTCATTGTTTTTGTGAGTCCGATATCACTTCCGATGACGTAGGTTGTCCCCATTGGCTAAGGAAAAGGTATAATTACTAACGTTAAGGATGCCTGGACAGAAAGGTATAATTACTAACGTTAAGGAGGCCTGGACAGAAAGGTATAATTACTAAGTTAAGGAGGGCTGACAAGAAAGGTATTAATAATTACTAACGTTAAGGAGGCTGGACAGAAAGGTATAATTACTAACGTTAAGGAGGCCTGGACAGAAAGGTATAATTACTAACTTTAAGGAGGCCTGGACAGAAAGGTATAATTACTAACGTTAAGGAGGCCTGGACAGAAAGGTATAATTACTAACGTTAAGGAGGCCTGGACAGAAAGGTATAATTACTAACGTTAAGGAGGCCTGCACAGAAAGGTATAATTACTAACGTTAAGGAGGCCTGCCAAGAAAGGTATAATTACTAACTTTAAGGAGGCCTGGACAGAAAGGTATAATTACTAAGGTTAAGGAGGCCTGGACAGAAAGGTATAATTACTAACGTTAAGGAGGCCTGGACAGAAAGGTATAATTACTAACTTTAAGGAGGCCTGGACAGATAGGTATAATTACTAACTTTAAGGAGGCCTGGACAGAAAGATATAATTACTAATGTTAAGGAGGCCTGGACAGAAAGGTATAATTACTAACGTTAAAGGATGCCTGCACAGAAAGGTTATAATTACTAAATGCTAAAGAGGCCTGGACAGAAAGGTATAATTACTAACCTTAAGGAGGCCTGGACAGAAAGGTATAATTACTAACGTTAAGGAGGCCTGGACAGAAAGGTATAATTACGAACGTTAAGGAGACCTGGACAGAAAGGTATAATTACTAACTTTAAGGAGCCTGGCACAGAAAGGTATAATTACTAACGTTAAGGAGGCCTGGACAGAAAGGTATAATTACTAACTTTAAGGAGGCCTGCACAGAAAGGTATAATTACTAACGTTAAGGAGGCCTGCACAGAAAGGTATAATTACTAACATAAAGGAGGCCTGGACAGAAAGGTATAATTACTAACTTTAAGGAGGCCTGGACAGAAAGGTATAATTACTAACTTTAAGGATGGAGATGCGGACAGAAAGGTATAATTACTAACGTTAAGGAGGCCTGGACAGAAAGGTATAATTACTAACGTTAAGGATGCCTGCACAGAAAGGTATAATTACTAACGTTAAGGAGGCCTGCACAGAAAGGTATAATTACTAACGTTAAGGAGGCCTGGACAGAAAGGTATAATTACTAACGTTAAGGAGGCCTGGACAGAAAGGTATAATTACTAATGTTAAGGAGGCCTGGACAGAAAGGTATAATTACTAATGTTAAGGATGCCTGCACAGAAAGGTATAATTACTAACGTAAAGGAGGCCTGGACAGAAAGGTATAATTACTAACGTTAAGGATGCCTGCACAGAAAGGTATAATTACTAACGTTAAGGAGGCCTGGACAGAAAGGTATAATTACTAACCTTAAGGAGGCCTGGACAGAAAGGTATAAATTACTAAACTTTAAGGAGGCCTGCACAGGAAAGGTATAATTACTAACGTTAAGGAGCCTGGACAAGAAAGGTATAATTTACTAACGTAAGGAGGCCTGGACAGAAAGGTATAATTACTAACTTTAAGGAGCCTGGACAGAAAAGGCTATAATTACTAAACTTTAAGGAGGCCTGGCTGGACAGAAAGGTATAATTACTAACGTTAAGAGGCCTGCACAGAAAGGTATAATTACTAACGTTAAGGAGGCCTGGACAGAAAGGTATAATTACTAACTTTAAGGAGGCCTGGACAGAAAGGTATAATTACTAACTTTAAGGAGGCCTGGACAGATGGACAGAAAGGTATAATTACTAACGTTAAGGAGGCCTGGACAGAAAGGTATAATTACTAACTTTAAGGAGGCCTGGACAGAAAGGTATAATTACTAACTTTAAGGAGGCCTGGACAGAAAGGTATAATTACTAACGTTAAGGAGGCCTGACAGAAAGGTATAATTACTAACGTTAAGTAGGCCTGGACAGAAAGGTATAATTACTAACGTTAAGGATGCCTGGACAGAAAGGTATAATTACTAACTTTAAGGAGGCCTGGAGAGAAAGGTTTAATTACTAACGTTAAGGATGCCTGCACAGAAAGGTATAATTACTAACGTTAAGGAGGCCTGGACAGAAAGGTATAATTACTAACTTTGAGGAGGCCTGCACATAAATGTATCATTACTAACTTTGAGGAGGCCTGAACAGAAAGGTATAATTACTAACGTTAAGGAGGCCTGGACAGAAAGGTATAATTACTAACGTTAAGGATGCCTGGACAGAAAGGTATAATTACTAATGTTAAGGAGGCCTGGACAGAAAGGTATAATTACTAACTTTAAGGAGGCCTGGGACAGAAAGGTATAATTACTAACTTAAGGAGGCCTGGACAGAAAAGGATATAATACTAACGTTAAGGAGGCCTGCACAGAAAGGTATAATTACTAACGTAAAGGAGGCCTGCACAGAAAGGTATAATTACTAACGTTAAGGAGGCCTGCACAGAAAGGTATAATTACTAACGTTAAGGAGGCCTGCACAGAAAGGTATAATTACTAACTTTAAGGAGGCCTGGACAGAAAGGTATAATTACTAATGTAAGGAGGCCTGGACAGAAAGGTATAATTACTAACGTTAAGGAGGCCTGGACAGAAAGGTATAATTACTAACTTTAAGGAGGCCTGGACAGAAAGGTATAATTACTAACTTAAGAGCCTGGACAGAAAGGTATAATTACTAACGTTAAGGAGTGGCCTGACAGAAAGGTATAATTACTAACGTTAAGGAGCCTAGGACAGAAAGTGTAATTACTAACGTTAAGGAGGCCTGGACAGAAAGGTATAATTACTAACGTTAAGGAGGCCGGACAGAAAGGTATAATTACTAACTTAAGAGGCCTGCGACAGAAAGGTATAATTACTAACGTTAAGGAGCCTGGACAGAAAGGGTATAATTACTAATGTTAAGGATGCACTGCACAGAAAGGTATAATTACTAACGTTAAGGATGCCTGCACAAAAAGGTATAATTACTAAACTTTAAGAGGCCTGGACAGAAAGGTATAATTACTAAACGTTAAGGAGGCCTGGACAGAAAGGTATAATTACTAACTTTAAGGAGACCTGGACAGAAAGTATAATTACTAACGTTAAAGGAGGCCTGCACAGAAAGGTATTAATACTAAACTTTAAGGAGGACCTGGACAGAAAGGTATAATTACTAACGTTAAGGAGGCCTGGACAGAAAGGTATTAATTACTAACGTTAAGGAGGCCTGGACAGAAAGGTATAATACTAACTTTACAGGAGCCTGGACAGAAGGTATAATTACTAACGTTTAAGGAGGCCTGGACAGAAAGGTTATAATTACTAACTTTTAAGGAGGCCTGGACAGAAAGGTATAATACTAACGTTAAGGAGGCCTGGACAGAAAGGTATAATTACTAACTTTAAGGAGGCCTGGACAGAAAGGCTATAAATTACTAACGTTAAGGCAGGCCTGCGACAGAAAGGTATAATTTACTAACTTAAGGAGGCCTGGACAGAAAGTATAATTACTAACGTTAAGGAGCCTGGACAGAAAGGTATAATTACTGAACGTTAAGAATAGCCTGCACAGAAAGGTTATAATTTACTAACGTAAAGGAGGCCTGGACAGAAAGGTATAATTACTAACGTTAAGGAGGGCCTGGACAGAAAGTATAAATACTAACGTTAAGGAGGCCTGCACAGAAAGGTATAATTACTAACTTTAAGGAGGCCTGCCACAGAAAGGTATAATTACTAACGTTAAGGATTGGCCTGCACAGAAAGGTATAATTAACTAACGTAAGGAGGCCTGGACAGAAAGGTATAATTACTAACGTTAAGGATGCCTGCACAGAAAGGTATAAATTACTTAACCGTTAAGGATGCCTGCACAGAAAGGCTATAATTACTAACGTTAAAGGAGCCTGCACAAAAGGTATAATTACTAACGTTAAGGAGGCCTGACAGAAAGGTATAATTACTAACGTTAAGGAGGCCTGCACAGAAAGGTATAATTACTAACGTTAAGGAGGCCTGCACAGAAAGGTATAATTACTAACTTTAAGGAGGCCTGCACAGAAAGTATAATTACTAACGTTAAGGAGGCCTGGACAGAAAAGTATAATTACTAACTTAAAGTAGGCCTGGACAGAAAGGTATAATTTACTAACGTTAAGGAGGCCTGGACAGAAAGGTATAATTACTAACGTTAAGAGGCCTGACAGAAAGGTATAATTACTCAACGTTAAGGAGGCCTGCACAGAAGAAAGTATAATTACTAACTAAGGAGGCCTGGACAGAAGGTATACATTACTAACGTTAAGGCAGGCCCTGGACAGAAGGTATAATTACTAATGTTGAAGGATGCCTGCACAGAAAGGTATTAATTTACTACGCTATAAGGCATGCCTGCACAGAAAAGAGTATAATTTACAACTTTAAGGAGGGCCTGGACAGAAAGGTTATAATTACTAACGTTAAGGAGGCCTGGACAGAAAGGTATAATTACTAACTTTAAGGAGGCCTGGACAGAAAGATATAATTACTAATGTTAAGGAGGCCTGGACAGAAAGGTATAATTACTAACGTTAAGGATGCCTGCACAGAAAGGTATAATTACTAATGTAAAGGAGGCCTGGACAGAAAGGTATAATTACTAACCTTAAGGAGGCCTGGACAGATGGACAGAAAGGTATAATTACTAACGTTAAGGAGGCCTGGACAGAAAGGTATAATTACTAACATTAAGGAGGCCTGCACAGAAAGGTATAATTACTAACTTTAAGGAGGCCTGGACAGAAAGGTATAATTACTAACGTTAAGGAGGCCTGGACAGAAAGGTATAATTACTAACTTTAAGGAGGCCTGGACAGAAAGGTATAATTACTAAGGTTAAGAATGCCTGCACAGAAAGGTATAATTACTAACGTAAAGGAGGCCTGGACAGAAAGGTATAATTACTAACGTTAAGGAGGCCTGGACAGAAAGGTATAAATACTAACGTTAAGGAGGCCTGCACAGAAAGGTATAATTACTAACGTTAAGGATGCCTGCACAGAAAGGTATAATTACTAACGTTAAGGATGCCTAGACAGAAAGGTATAATTAGTAACGTTAAGGATGCCTGCACAGAAAGGTATAATTACTAACGTTAAGGATGCCTACACAGAAAGGTATAATTACTAACGTTAAGGAGGCCTGCACAGAAAGGTATAATTACTAACGTTAAGGAGGCCTGGACAGAAAGGTATAATTACTAACGTTAAGGAGGCCTGGACAGAAAGGTATAATTACTAACTTTAAGGAGGCCTGCACAGAAAGGTATAATTACTAACTTTAAGGAGGCCTGGACAGAAAGGTACGATTACTAACCCTGCACTATATGATTACAAAGGTTTACTATGCTGATCTATGAAACAGGGAGAAAGGATAATGATGTTCACTAAATATTGATGTTCCAGTGTTCTTGTGATACAACTGTTTTACCAGTGTAATACTGACCTCGTAAAGCTGTGTCCATAACATCACATCCCGTCGTCAGTTTGGTTACCACCAGGTTCTCAGGGCAGTTTCTATGTAGTATATCTAATGCTGTAATTTACAAATCTTTGTTGTATTAAAGCAGAAATGTTTCTAAATATTTAAGTAATACAAGATATAATTTTAATAATACTTACATTTTCTTTATAACAATGAGAGAGAAATTTTTTCTTTTTACTTTATCATATTAACTGCATAGAATTTTAGGATTTTTTAAAACTTTTACTTACCACAACAAAAAGCAAGAGATCCCAGAGGGATCTTGGCGCTCACCAAAGAGTGATCTACATCTGACAATCGGTTTGAAAGAGATCTTTTCTCTGCTTTTCAAACTTTTACTACATATAACTACCAAAGATGTATATGAGAAGAATAAGTCACACTGGGTTTTGGGCAAATACAGCACAGGAGATTTTGTGTCTGTGCACTGACCGTGACACTGTGCGACGACTGATTTTCCTTTGATATCCGTCGGCGCAGCCTTTGATGTAGCTTGCGGGTGCGAGGGTTACCATCTTACTTTCTGAAGCGTGCTGTCATTTAATGAGCTGTTGTATTTTTTAACAAAAACATAAGACATTTCTTCAAAATCTTCCATCCTTAAAGCAAGTAATATACATTGTGAAATTTAATGAACTTTACATTGGTGTTTCATTTGACTCGATAAGACAAGTATTTGCTAAGAAAAATGTTTTTTTTTATTCCTGGTTAATATGCGTCTTGCAGTGTAAACAGACAGTGACGAATCCTTCTCACTTATAAATCCTTGTTTCTACATATGAGATATATGAGTAACAAACTTCAATTATCAAATCAAAGATGGCAGCCTGTGGGCCATATATGTTGACCAATCTGATGAATTTGGGTGTTGTCTAAGTTACCTGAAACAGGGCTTTTTACAAGTGCTTGGGCTACAGCTGTCTTCATCACCTGAACATCAGAGGAGCTAAGGTTGGTGGATCTTTGAATATCTTGAGTTGTCAAACTCAGTATTGATTCATATGTTTTCAATCCAGCTGAAATAGATAACACAATTATATCAAAATGTGCTCCTTTCTTTTGTTGGTGCTGCAGTTAAACTCCAATGAAGAAGTACTTCAAGGAATCAAATGAGGTTCTCTGGCATGACTTCAATTAGACTTTAAGTGTTAAGGGTCACCTATTTGACGATGGGGGTCCTCACCAGGCAATCTGGATGTTTTATTATAGAACTTGTTTAATGATTTATTAGGCTTTAGTGTACTTACATGTACATGTATAGTAGGGCAAAGCCTATGCCATGGAAGTTGACAACAATCCTGGCAATCTGATTGGTTCAATTACAATGCCGACACATGATCTTGCGCACCTAGGAGTTTGATGGCCGATAGATAGTTCATTAAATATTCATTGATTGTTAGACCGAAATGAACCCTGGGAGAGATTGCTTACCATGTCCAACAAGTTGCTGGAAACGAAAGTAAATCAGTGTAAAATAACGGCATGTTATCGCCTTATGCCCAACGAAACGCATATTGCATGGACGAAGTGCAACCAGTAAATAAATGTATTACTTTAAAAATAAACCAACTTCACCTTTCTTCACACCTGCGATGATTCTAGGGTTTATATCAAGGTTTTCCATATTGAGTCTACTTTCATTTTCGCGCCAGCAGTCAAATTAGGGAGTAGTAGTTATTTTGCATGTGCCTTATGTGCATTCAGTAGTTATTTAAAAGGAGACATAACTTTGTTTATCATCAAAACATACATATAATTTAGTTTTATTTTACAACATATTATCTTTTTTGTTTTCATAGTATTGAAAATTTTCAAAGATATTTTCTCTTCTCTTTACACGAAATGCTCACCTAAAGTCAATGCTGCGCCGTCTGGTGGGCAACTGAATGTAAACATGGTTGACGTGTAGAAGGTCCAGAGAGATATTTGACGAGGAACATGTCGTGTCAGCTGACATCATTAGCTCATTTCAGTGACATTTCAAAAGTCAAGAGCTTTTTATTTCCAAACTTGAAGGAGGATTCGCCTGAAAGACTTTTAAAGAATGGTAATTGATGTGAATCTAAGTGAACTTCTGGTGTCGGCTGTGGGTCCGAATATTGACATTTCAGATGATACAGCATCCCTGGGGGACCAAACAGTCTGTATTTTATATTGGCTGAAATGTCAGTTTGTTTTGTTATAACTTTGTTATTAAAGCCGTGTTTGTGTGATTCTACAGTATATTGAAGTATGTAGGCCTAATTCATGATCCTACATCAGGCACTCTGCTGGCATTAAGTAAATGAGAAATCATTATACCAACTGGCATAGCTCAACAGTTAATGTTGGCATTTCTGTCTGATTTGTTTATCTTCACTTGTCAAAGATGTAATGACAACTTTATTTATGTACCTACAAGATACAGGAATTTATTTAAAATTATGTTTTACAACAAAGCAACTTAAGCTCAGTAGAGCTACAAAAAAATGTATTCTTACTACTGTTGTAATAAATAAATAAAAGAAACATATACAGAGATATATCACAGGAGGTAGCATGCATCACAGGAGGCTGACCTGCTCCTTTTACACAATGTTTAAAGTGCCAAAAACGATCTAAACCTTAAGAACTATAATAGATAATAATACAGTAATAGATATGATATATATTCTGATATACAGGTTAGGTGTTATGATGTAATGTGAATGTATTTTTGATTTATTGTATGCTTTAAGTACTTTTACAGTGAAAATCAGAAAAAAGATCATCGATTTGATGATTAAATCACCAGATTTGATGTGTTGTTTCAGCAGTGAATGATGGTGGAGGATGGGATGTTGACTGGGACGATTGGAATGATGGGGATGAGGAGGACAGTGAGTCCGTGTCCACACCCATAGAGGAGGAGGAAGTCGAGTCAACAATGGCCGACACCAAACACAGCTGGTTACAGGAATGTGTTCTCTCACTCTCACCAGCTAATGACATGATAGCCATCGCAAATCAACAAAAGATCGTACTGTTGTCTCGTGTGTATACATGCTTTTTCATATACATCTATATTGCTTACATGCACCTATAATCATCAACATATACTTTTACAATATAAATTTTGAAATTGAAGGATGAAACAGTATGCCTCTCAACTTGATCAGTCAATGGAAAATTTAACAAGTCAATAACAATGGCCAATAGCAACTTGCCAAGCTGTTGATAGTTTCCATAGTCAGCTATTATTATCCCCCACGTTTGCGGGGGGATATTGTTTTGGGCTCGGCCCATCCGTCACAGATCCTTTTCTTGGCTATAACTCCAAAACAGTTCAACGCAGCTCCTTATAACTTTCTGTATACATCAGACAAGTGCCCAAGTTATACCTTTTGGGAATTGTTTCCGTTACCATGAAAACTTTGTCAAAAATACCAAATTACTAGCTGTTTCCTTTTGTTTTCAAACTGTAACTCCAGAACCGCTTAATGCAGCTCCTTGAAACTTTCTGTATACACCAGACAAGTGTCCTAGTTGTGTCTTTTTCTATTGCGGACCTCAATTTTTGGAGTTTTTTCTGTTACCATGGAAACTCAGTCAAAAATACCAAATTACAGTTTCTATTTGTTACCTGCTGTTATTCTTTTTTTTTGTTTTTTTACACGTTTACAATACTTGCATACATTTTAATTTATACTTGAATAATTGTTACTTTGACCTTGATGTATTTGGGTTTTATTCCAACTGCCGGGCACGGGGAATAATGCCTCACTTTGTGGCTCCTTGTTCTGTAATTCATGATCAGATTAAAATGAAGTACTCACAGATTAATTTGTTAAAGGAAAAGAGCAAGAAGTGATGTGATATGGAGTAATATCATGTTTTTATAATTTTTGTTGATTACAGAGAAATATGATCCCCAAAATAAGGAGTCTGATATTGACACCAAACTGACAAAAGTCTGGGAAGGAACCATTCACCAGGAGGAAGGGTAAGTCATGAGAAAACAGTGTAGTAAAAAGTAATTTGTACTTTGTTATCTACATTGTATTTATCAGTAGTTTATATATGACCAATTCTATCAAAAAATCATGTAATTATCCTGAATATGTTTTATACAACACCTTCCATTTTCTATAAGGTGATGATTATAGACTGTGGTTTTACAGAGAGACGATTACTGCGGTTCTGTGTTTACCATTAGCCTCTCAGAAAAGGTTTGTATTACTGATGTCTTTTCTGGTGTAACAATATCAACTCATAGCTGTATTAAAAAAATGATCCAACTGCAAACACAAGTGAAGACTCAAGAACCATACATTGCTGAAAAAGGAGAGGGGCACATGAGAGAGCGGAATCAAACTTAGGTACCTCCTTCTGTGATGTCAGGAACTCTTACTACCCCACGATGCCATATATAATGTTGATATCGTTTTATAATTTCTTTCTATTGTATTTTATATGTAGATAATTCATGGGCACGTTAAGAAATGAATATCCATTAATACAAAAGGAACTCTCAAATATGGAAAAGGACCGTAATTTAAGAATCCATGATGGAACTTTTAGAGTTGTTTATCAGTCAAATATCATGTGACATAATTATATAATTGTATGATGTCACAAGTGTCTAATATCATGTGACGTCACTTGTGTGATGTCACAAGTAACACTTAAAAAGAGCCCATATTTTTAGTACTTCATGGGTATGAAATCTTATGAAAAATTATCCTGAAGAAGCCAACATGCTCATACATACCGGTATATGTACATGAAATAAAGATCAACTATACTGAGCTTGTTGCGATTTGATATTAACTTTTTAAAAAGTGATTCAGATTTAATGTTTAATATGTTTTCAAATAAAAAGGAATATTAGAAATTGATGTATGTTGACTTGCTTATCTGCCCTGTTTTAGGAGTACACAAGGCGGTCCAGACTGGACGTGTGTTATTGTGGGCTTCTCCTCTGGCCACCTAAGGATGTACACGGAGGTCAGTAAATTATAGCAGTTATAACCGTAGTTATCAGGCATTAGAACCTTAGGATGTACACGGAGGTCAGTAAATTATAGCAGTTATAACAGTAGTTATCAGGCATTAGAACCTTAGGATGTACACGGAGGTCAGTAAATTAAAGCAGTTATAACAGTATTTATCAGGCATTAGAACATTCTCCTTACTCATACACACAGGTCAGTAAATTATAGCAGTTACAACAGTAGATATCCAGCATTAGAACATCCTCCTTACTCATACACGGAGGTCAGTAAATTATAGCAGTTATAACAGTAGTTATCAGGCATTAGAACCTTAGGATGTACATGGAGGTCAGTAAATTATAGCAGTTATAACAGTAGTTATCAGGCATTTGAACATCCTCCTTACTCATACACGGAGGTCAGTAAGTTATAGCAGTTATAACAGTAGATAGCAGGCGTTAGAACCTTAGGATGTACACAGAGGTCAGTAAATTAAAGCAGTTATAACAGTATTTATCAGGCATTAGAACATTCTCCTTACTCATACACACAGGTCAGTAAATTATAGCAGTTATAACAGTAGTTATCAGGCATTAGATCCTTAGGATGTACACGGAGGTCAGTAAGTTATAGCAGTTATAACATTAGTTATCAGGCATTAGAACATCCTCCTTACTCATATACGGAGGTCTGTAAATTATAGCAGTTATAACAGTAGTTATCAGGCATTAGAACCTAAGACTGTACACGGAGGTCAGTAAATTAAAGCAGCTATAACAGTAGTTAGCAGGCATAAGAACATCCTCCTTACTCATACACGGAGGTCTGTAAATTACAGCAGTTATAACAGTAGTTAGCAGGCATTAGAACCTTAGGATGTACACAGAGGTCAGTAAATTATAGCAGTTATAACAGTAGTTATCAGGCATTAGAACATCCTCCTTACTCATACACGGAGGTCAGTAAATTATAGCAGTTATAACAGTAGTTTTCAGGCATTAGAACATCCTCCTTACTCATACACGGAGGTCAGTAAATTATAGCAGTTATAACAGTAGTTATGAGGCATTAGAACCTAAGGATGTACATGGAGGTCAGTAAATTATAGCAGTTATAACAGTAGTTAGCAGGCATTAGAACCTTAGGATGTACACGGAGGTCAGTAAATTATAGCAGTTATAACAGTAGTTATCAGGCATTAGAACCTTAGGATGTACACGGAGGTCAGTAAATTATAGCAGTTATAACAGTAGTTATCAGGCATTAGAACCTTAGGATGTACACGGAGGTCAGTAAATTATAGCAGTTATAACAGTAGTTATCAGGCATTAGAACCTTAGGATGTACACGGAGGTCAGTAAATTATAGCAGTTATAACAGTAGTTATCAGGCATTAGAACCTTAGGATGTACACGGAGGTCAGTAAATTATAGCAGTTATAACAGTAGTTATCAGGCATTAGAACCTTAGGATGTACACGGAGGTCAGTAAATTATAGCAGTTATAACAGTAGTTATCAGGCATTAGAACCTTAGGATGTACACGGAGGTCAGTAAATTATAGCAGTTATAACAGTAGTTATCAGGCATTAGAACCTTAGGATGTACACGGAGGTCAGTAAATTATAGCAGTTATAACAGTAGTTATCAGGCATTAGAACCTTAGGATGTACACGGAGGTCAGTAAATTATAGCAGTTATAACAGTAGTTATCAGGCATTAGAACCTTAGGATGTACACGGAGGTCAGTAAATTATAGCAGTTATAACAGTAGTTATCAGGCATTAGAACCTTAGGATGTACACGGAGGTCAGTAAATTATAGCAGTTATAACAGTAGTTATCAGGCATTAGAACCTTAGGATGTACACGGAGGTCAGTAAATTATAGCAGTTATAACAGTAGTTATCAGGCATTAGAACCTTAGGATGTACACGGAGGTCAGTAAATTATAGCAGTTATAACAGTAGTTATCAGGCATTAGAACCTTAGGATGTACACGGAGGTCAGTAAATTATAGCAGTTATAACAGTAGTTATCAGGCATTAGAACATCCTCCTTACTCATACACGGAGGTCAGTAAATTATAGCAGTTATAACAGTAGTTATCAGGCATTAGAACCTTAGGATGTACACGGAGGTCAGTAAATTATAGCAGTTATAACAGTAGTTATCAGGCATTAGAACCTTAGGATGTACACGGAGGTCAGTAAATTATAGCAGTTATAACAGTAGTTAGCAGGCATTAGAACCTTAGGATGTACACAGAGGTCAGTAAATTATAGCAGTTATAACAGTAGTTATCAGGCATTAGAACATCCTCCTTACTCATACACGGAGGTCAGTAAATTATAGCAGTTATAACAGTAGTTATCAGGCATTAGAACATCCTCCTTACTCATACACGGAGGTCAGTAAGTTATAGCAGTTATAACAGTAGTTATCAGGCATTAGAACCTTAGGATGTACACGGAGGTCAGTAAATTATAGCAGTTATAACAGTAGTAATCAGGCATAAGAACATCCTTATTACTCATACACGGAGGTCAGTAAGTTATAGCAGTTATAACAGTAGTTATCAGGCATTAGAACATCCTCCTTACTCATACACGGAGGTCAGTAAGTTATAGCAGTTATAACAGTAGTTATCAGGCATTAGAACCTTAGGATGTACACGGAGGTCAGTAAATTATAGCAGTTATAACAGTAGTTATCAGGCATTTGAACATCCTCCTTACTCATATACGGAGGTCTGTAAATTATAGCAGTTATAACAGTAGTTGGCAGGCATTAGAACATCCTCCTTACTCATACACGGAGGTCAGTAAATTATAGCAGTTATAACAGTAGTTGGCAGGCATTAGAACATCCTCCTTACTCATACACGGAGGTCAGTAAATTATAGCAGTTATAACAGTAGTTATCAGGCATAAGAGCATCCTCCTTGCTCATTGGGTCGCTGTCATTATATCCTATCACGAGACAATACTATGAGGCAATAGTGCCCTCTCAAACAGGCCATAATGGGTTTAGTACATCACCCTCACATGAGACCCGTTTTCATGTCAGGGTAACAGAAGCACATCAAGCGACAACTCGCAACGCTATCTCCATTTCCGCACCACGTTGTTACATTAAAAGTACAACATATGAATTGTTGCAGAAATCTGTTTCTATAAAACGGGATTCAGCTTCATAAAGATTAAAAGTAGATTAATATTGAAGATAAGTGAACTGTCTTCTGTAGAAAAGCAACATTTGCTTTCATCCCCGCACACAACAGCCTGTCCGCCATTTTGACGTCTTGGTCGAAGCGCAACATTATAATGACGTCATGTAATGGTGACGTCACAATACATTCACATTCAAGTTTGCGCCACTTCAATAGTGCCCGCTTGCCGGGCACTATTGCAAATAGTATCCATCTGTGTAGCCAATCAGAATCCAGCATTCTGTCACGTGATGTACACAAGGTTATGTCATTTTTGATTGGCTAATTCAAATCTAGATCAAAGTATTCTTTAGCCTGAAAAAATTATCCTTCTCTAAAGTTTTTGTATAGTGATGAAAGGTTGTGTTTCATATTTGCGTTTGTGATATTTTTCAGTCTGGAACACTATTACTGTCCCAGTTACTCCATACAGAACCTGTACAGAAGCTCAAGTGTCATACATATGAACCGCCACGCTATCTCGGACTGGCAGAACAGGTAACAAGAAATGTAACATATTATCATAAAAAAATTAATTCTAAGATGTATGTCGTGTAACATAGTTTTGTTTTGAGTAATATGCTTTACTTAAAGGTTTTCTTATCTTTAGCATGAGGAGCTTATGATCCTGTTCAAGAAGGCACTGGTTACTATAGATGGTTTTAGTTTGTTCCAATCCCTACGAGCATGTAGGAACCAAGTGGCTAGAGGTAAGTACCACTAATAGGTTTTACATTATCCCATTATATTTGTTTAAGTTCATATGGAAAGACATCGTAAAACATACTGAAAACCAACTTATTTTGGCATGCGCTTTTTTTTGATGAATTTCTCAGGCTATCAGTATTACATATAAATTGCCACTCAAAAGAATTTTATCAATACAATAAAGCCTTTTAACTGTAAATTGTGAAAGAAAAGCAGTTAAAAATATGGTAGACATAGAAACGTGGAAGTAAGTTGCCATGAAAATAAATGAAGTTTACAGTAACTGTTTCTATATCCACCCTTAATGTTAGATGGCCTGTTCACAAATACTGTAGTACTGAGTATCAAATATAAAAATACTGTAGTACTGAGTATCTAATATAAAAATACTGTAGTACTGAGTATCAAAGATCAAATATAAAAATACTGTAGTACTGAGTATCAAATATAAAAATACTGTAGTACTGAGTATCAAATATAAAAATACTGTAGAACTGAGTATCAAATATAAAAATCCTGTAGTACTGAGTATCAAAGATCAAATATAAAAATACTGTAGTACTGAGTATCTTATATAAAAATACTGTAGTACTGAGTATCTTATATAAAAATACTGTAGTACTGAGTATCAAAGATCAAATATACAAATACCGTAGTACTGAGTATCTTATATAAAAATACTGTAGTACTGAGTATCAAATATAAAAATACTGTAGTACTGAGTATCAAAGATCAAATATAAAAATACTGTAGTACTGAGTATCAAATATAAAAATACTGTAGTACCGAGTATCAAAGATCAAATATAAAAATACTGTAGTACTGAGTATCAAAGATCAAATATAAAAATACTGTAGTACTGAGCATCAAAGATCAAATATACAAATACCGTAGTACTGAGTATCAAATATAAAAATACTTTAGTACTGAGTATCAAAGATCAAATATAAAAATACTGTAGTACTACGTATCAAATATAAAAATACTGTAGTACTCAGTATCAAAGATCAAATATGAAAATACTGTAGTACTGAGTATCAAAGATCAAATATAAAAATACCGTAGTACTGAGTATCAAAGATCAAATATACAAAAATACTGTAGTGTACTGAGTATCAAAGATCAAATATAAAAATACCGTAGTACTAAGTATCAAATATAAAAATACTGTAGTACTGAGTATCAAAGATCAAATATAAAAATACTGTAGTACTGAGTATCAAATATAAAAATACTGTAGTACTGAGTATCAAATATAAAAATACTGTAGTACTGAGTATCAAAGATCAAATATAAAAATACTGTAGTACTGAGTATCAAATATAAAAATACTGTAGTACCAAGTATCAAAGATCAAATATAAAAATACTGTAGTACTGAGTATCAAAGATCAAATATAATAATACCGTAGTACTGAGTATCAAAGATCAAATATAAAAATACTGTAGTACTGAGTATCAAAGATTAAATAATATGAATTTAAGCCAAAGCCTCATAAGAGCGCAGCTACATGTTAAATGTAAATATAGTTAGGATTGTAACCTCAGAACGAGATTAAAACTGTTTAAACTTGTAGTCCTATCATTGATTTTTAGCTCACCTGGTCCGAAGGACCAAGGTGAGCTTATGCCATACCGTGGCGTCCGGCGTCCGTCGTCCGTCGTCCGTCGTCCGTCGTCCGTCGTCCGTCGTCCGTCCGTCCGTCCGTCCGTCAACAATCGACTTCTTCTCCATAACCGCTGGTCGGATTTCAACAAAATTTG
>SAYR01047339.1:709787-734293 GCA_004382745.1 Argopecten irradians irradians
TGAAAAACAATCCTCCTTACTCATACCACGGAGGTTCAGTAAGTCTAACAGTTATAACAGTAGTTATTCAGGCATGAGGAATATCCTCTTACTTCATACAGCGGAGCGTCAGTAAGTTATAGCAGTTATACAGTAGTTAATCAGGCATTTAGAAAACCTGTAGGATGTACACGGAGGTCAGTAAATTATAGCAGTTATAACAGTAGTTATCAGGATTAGAACCTTAGATGTACAGGAGGTCAGTAAATTATACAGTTATAACAAGTAGTTAATGAGGCATTGAACCTTAGTGATGTGTACACGGAGCGTCAGTAATTATACAGCGTTTTATAACAGTAGTTATTCAGGCATGAACATTCCTCCTTACTCATATACGGAGTCTGTAAATTATGCAGTGTAAACAGTATTGGCAGGCATTTAGAAATCCTCCTTACTCATACACGGAGGTTCAGTAAATTATAGCAGTTATAACAGTAGTTGGCAGGGCAATTAGAACATCCTCTTACTCATTACAGCGTGAGGTCAGTAAAGTATAGCAGTTAAACAAAGTGTTATCAAGGATTAGATTACACTTAGGCTGTACACGGAGGTCCGTAAATTTATAGGCAGTTATAACAGTAGTTGGCAGGCCTTTAGAACATTCCTCCTGTCTCATTACACGGAGGGTCAGTAATTATAGGGCAGTTTACAGGTATTTATCAGGCATAAGAGGGTCCTCCCTCCTGCTCATTGCGTCGCTGTCATTATATCCTAATCACGAGACACATCTACATGAAGGCAATGTGCCCTCTCAAACAGGCCATAATGGGTTTAGTACATCACCTCACATGAGACCCGTTTTTTCATGTTCAGGTAACAAGAAGCACATCAAGCGACACTCGCAACGCTATCTTCATTTCCCGACACCACGTTGTTACAAATTAAAAGTACAACATATGAATTGTTGCAGAAATCTGTTTTCTATAAAACGGATTCAGCTTCATAAAGATTAAAAGTAGATTTAATATTGAAGATAAGGTGAACTGTCTGCTGTTAGAAAAGCAACATTTGCTTTCCATCCCCGCACACGAACAGCGACTTCCGCCATTTTTTGACTCTTGTCGTAAGCGGCAACATTATAATGGACGTCATGTAAATGTGACGTCCACATACATTCACATTTCAAGGTTTGCGGCCACTTCAATAGTGCCCGCTTTGCCGGGCACTATTGCAAATAGTTCCATCTTGTAGCCATCAGAATCCAGCATTCCTGTCAACGTGATGTACACAAGGTTATGTCATTTTTGATTGCTAATTCAAACCTAGATCAGTATCTTTAGCCTGAAAAAATTATTTCGCTCTCTAAGTTTTTGGTTTTTTTTATCACGTGATGAAAGGTTTGTGGCTTCATATTTCGTTTGGTGATATTTTTCAGTCTGGAACACTATTACTGTCCCAGTACTCCATACAGAACCTGTTACAGAAGCTCAAGTGTCATACATTATGAACGCCCACGCATCTCGGACCTGACGCAAGAACAGGTAGGACAAAAAATGTACTTATTAATCATATAAAATTAATTCTAAATGTATGTCTGTGCTACCATAGTTTTGTTATTGGAGTAATATGCTTACTTTAATAGGTTTTTTCTTATCTTTAGATGAAGGAGGCTTTATGATTCCTGTTTCAAGAAGGCACTGGTTACTAATAGATTGGTTTAGTTTTGTCCCAATCCTCTACGAGCATGTATAGGAACCAAGTGGCTAGACGTAAGTAGCAACTAATAGAGTTTTAAATTATCCGCCATTATAATTTGTTGTTTAAGTTCCATTATGGAAGACATCGTAAAACATACGATAACATACTTATTTTGGCATGCGCTTTTTTTTTGTATATTCTCAGTGCTATCAGTATTCAATATTAAATGCCACTCAAAGAATATTTATCAATACAATAAGCCTTTTAAACTGTTAAAATTGTGAAAGAAAAAAAGCAAGTTTTAAAAATCTATGGTGACATAGAAAACGTGGAAGTAAGTATGCATGAAATTAAATGAAGTTACAGTAACTGTTTCTATATCCACCTTTTAATTTAGGGATGGGCCCTGTTCACAAATACTGTTTAGTACTGAGTATCAAATATAAAAATACTGTATGTATGCAGTATCTAATATTAAAATACATGTATTAGGTACTAAGTATCAAGACGATCAAAATATAAAAAAGTGTAGTACCTGATAGTATCCAAATTATAAAATCTTGTTAAGTTACTGAGTATCAATAAAAATCAACATAAAAACAAAAAAGAAACTACTACGGTAGAACTAGTTAGAAGTATCAAATATAAAAATCCTGTATAGTACTGAAGTATCCAAAGATCAATATTAAAAATTACTGTAGAGTACTGAGTACTTCTTATATTAAAAATATTCAGTATAACTAGTCAGATCTTATCTAATAATAGATACATGTAGTAACTGCGTATCAAAATTCAAATATACAAATACCGTGGTAGCTGAAGTATCTTTATTAAAAATACTGTATAGTACTGGAGTATCAAATATATAAAATACTGTAGTTACTGAAGTATCATCAAGATATATAAAAATACTTAAGTACTGAGTATAAACTCAAATATTAAAAATACTGTAGTACTGAAGTATCCCAAATATAAAAATACGTGTAAGTTATAGAGTATAAAGATCAAATATAAAATACTTGTAAGTTACTGAGTAAACTCAAACTATAAAATAACTGTAGTTACGAGTATCAAAGATCAAATTATTAAAAATACTGTAGTTATGAGTATCAAAGTTCAAAATATTAAAAACTGTAGTACATGAGCATCATAAGATCAAATATACAAAACCAATTTTTGAAAAACCCCCCAAATTTTAAAAAAAAAATCTACTTATTTTGTTACTAATTACTCTTAATGAACTTGTCTATCACTACATGGAATGTAAGAGTTTATCGGAAATCTCGGGTCTATGTGTGAAGAATTTCATGAGTTTGAAACAGCCTGTGACCCCGAATTATTCCTCACGGAGGCAAAATGTGACAACGATAAGGTTGAGTCATTCTTGATTTAATTGGGTCGCCGGATTATCATCCTTCAGCATTATTTTGTTCTTGCCTCCAAGGTCAGCTAAGGTACAACGGTACGCCATAACGGGTCTCCATCTAAACAGAAAAGAAGAAAGAAAAGGACTGTTATCCATGTATTTTAAAAAAAAAAACAATATATCACAGCGGTAAATATACTTGAAAAACTCATGTACGGATCGGGGATCATCATGTCGTTATACAAATAGTAATAACGGAGAAAATTGATTGTCTACCTTATAGTTCTGTTGTCTGGAATTATACATGCCCACAAGTAACAAATGACTTGAATTGTATTATGGCTCAATATCTCAGCAATTAGAGATACTTGCTGTCTTTACTCACGAAACGGAAAAAAAAAGTTATATTAGCGGGAGATTATTGGAATGCGCGATTAAATGAAACCCCAGAACACAACGCTTTGAGGCACAAATCCAACGAAATGAAAAATTAAATAAACGACTCATGAATCTTAAAATTGTAAACTTAACAACATTTGTACTGGATTACTAGATTATACTTTCTCTCCAATGAAATCTATGTTGGATTATATATGATTGAGAGCGCTTCGACCTTATTTTGCAACATGCAGAGATATTGCGACTTGCAGAGACAGATATCGGTCTGATTCACTTAACGCAGTAAACGGTATCTTTATTAATACCTATTCAACATACATATTCCAATGAACATACTATCCGATGATTCGCGATCTTGAAAAAAAGCATTCTGTTGAGAACTTGATTTATATCCAACGCCAACTCTCAGAAAGGCTCCAAACCTACTCGAATAGAATATGCCTCTTAGGACTCAATTATATAGAGCGCTTATACGGAAATACTTACCTTTTCGATAAATCAATGTCAGCAAACGTGACATACACACCTGGTAAATAGGAACCCACGTCTCAAACCGACTGGACACGTGATGTCAGAATCGCTCAATAGCATGCGCTAAAACGAAGAAACAATGATTTACGTATGGTCGACCAAGAGGTTTCATAAAATTCATATAAGGAATATAAGAAAGCAAAAGCGTTTATTTAGAAATAACGCCATGATTAGCCTTACGAGACAATACAGACAAGAGCTGAAATGGATCTTAAAATTACAGGCGGATTGTGACATTAGGTTGTTTTAGGAAAATCATTCGCCAAAGAAAATGTCCGAAAACAGACCGAAACCAAAAGAATCATTTTTAACAACAAACCCTTCTATGATACACCACGGGAAATATCTGAAGCATCGCAAGTTATTTTCGAGGAATTCTATCAAACCCCACTATTTCGAGGAAAATATTATGACCACATCGAAGAATATACAGAATTCAGGCAGGCTTCAAAAATATGCCTCGAAAGCATCCGTTTACTTCATGAACTCAAATATGCTATTTCAGGATACTAAACTCAGATCAAGGCACCAGGTGTTGACAACGTATGTAACGACATTCTGAAATATGGTGACGCGATTTACTGTTATGCACTCTACGGTTATTTAAAGGCAATCCAAACATATCATTTTTATTCCGAAGAACATGGAAAACGCGGGATCATTATTTCCTATATACAAAGGTGGAAACAAATCCAAACAAAATCCGGACAATTATAGACCAGTTTCGCCTGCTACCAGCATTATACAAGATTATGGAAAAGTTGCTTCATTAAGACTTTCAAGATTGGCTCCTACTTACGAAAACCAAACTGGTATACAACAACAAGGATTTTCAAAAGAATTAAGTTGTGAAAACTATAGCATTCAAATCCTCGGAATGTAATTCATACAATATTGAAAAACATTAGCAATGTATACGCCGTTTCTGGACACTCGTAAAGCATTCGATACAGTATGGCATGAGGGAATTCTGAAGGAAGTGGTATGATTTTGGCATAAGGGGACACCACATTTGAAAATTATTTCGTTATTCCTATACAGACATTCAGCGCCGTAATGACCCATGGATACTCGATCTTCGCTGGATATGCAGTACGGTCCGGGAATCCGTCAAAGGGAGTCGAACGTCAACATTTTTATATCTGATTATATCAATGACCTTTTGAAAGGAGATTTAGAATCAACAAAGTTTTGAGCCAAGAATCTCTGAGATAAATTTGGTAACCAGCTTAGCAGATGATTCTGGCATTAATTGGTACAAACCTGCGTCATTACAAGAACTATTTAAAATATATGTGGCGAGTACTCGAACACATGCTTCTGAATACAATGACAAGTAAAAGATAGTGCAGTCCTAGTCTTGGATAAAACTACTAATATAGACCACTAATAACAATTGGGACATTGAACACAACAAGTATAACAATCGAAACTTCGTACAAACATGTCGGGAATGACTTGATTGACTTCTAACCTTAAAGTTGGTGATTGCAATATCAATGGAATTCAAAAGGAAGGAAATCATTTAATCTGCATGAACAAAGTTTGGTCAAGATTTGCAAACTTACCAAACCGATACGGTAAGTCGCCCGGGCATATAAGAAAGTCGTCCTGCTCAGTGTTTTTATCGGATCACAATTCTGGAATAAACTATTAGTCCAGACATTCAACGGACTTAATGTATTCCAACATGAAATCGTTAAACGAACCCAGTGCTTATAAAACTACTCGATCAGACATTTGCCGACCATGCTCGGAATGCGGAAGAATCGCGAAGCAGATCGACAAAAAGAAACTACTATTTCTACAACTATTATCGTTTGCCATCAAAAAACATACAAAACAAATATTTTTGTCGCTGTTATACCAGTAATTTGACGTCACCTTCTGTCAAACTGGATTTATTTTCTGATATTATAAAGCTTTGAAAAATTATACTCTTCAATGTCATCTTTATAACATATGTAAGCAGCACAATTCCCTCCAAAATTTATGTGGAAAAGGATAGTTAACTCATCGATATCTAACAGTGAAAATATGTATATAAGAGATGAAATGCACGGCAGGAAGGAGAGTTCTAAAGTTCAAATTAGATACATTGTACTACTAGTTCACCTCATATATTATTGGAAAACTACTTGCACACCCACAACACGAACGTGCCAAAATGCTGCTTTTGCTCCAACTATGGAATGAAACAGTGTGCGAAAATGTGAAAGAACTGTATATAGATCCGTCTTACATTTTTACTACTAAATGTCAGCATACAAAATTGGACAGGATCAATTCATGGAGAAATTCTCGCAGACATATGGACCGGAAGTGTGCACTCATATTGATGATATATCCACGAACACTTTTTGAGAATATGTTTCGGAATGGACTGCCAAGAATTCAAAATATGTTAACCTCAAGGCAGCATAATATATGCATGTTTCTTAAAGGACGGCGTACCAATTTCTTGGAAAATTTCTCAAGAACATTTTCACCAGTTTAAATAACCTGTTCTATAAGAAGCCTTTTAAAAATATCCTGTATGTAGAACTTTAATAGAATCTGATACTCATGTGGATATGTAAACTGTAAAGTTTTCGAGAAAATCCTTTTATTTTGTAAATCTCAACTTAGAGGAATTAAAGAATTGTATTGATTGGATTGATTCAAAGGATCAAAATATGGAAAAATACTGTAGTACTGAGTATCAAAGATTCAAATATAAAAATACCGTAGTACTGAGTATTTATATAACAATACTGTAGTACTGAGTATGCAAAGATCAAATTAAAAATACTGTAGTACTTGAGTATCGAAAGATCAAATATACAAAATATACTGGTAGTGTATACTGAGTATCAAAGATCAAAATAGTAAAAATACGATAGTATAAGTATTCAAATATAAAAATACTGTAAGTACTGAGTATCACAAGATCAAATATAAAAATACTGTAGTACTGAGTATCAAATTAAAAATACTGTAGTTACTGAGTATCAATATAAAATACTGATAGTAACTGGTATCAAAGATCAAATATAAAAATAACTGTAGTACTGAGTATCAAATTTAAAAATACGTAACGTACCAAGTATCAAAGATCAAATATAAAAATACATGAGCTACTGAGTATCAAAAGATCAAAATAATAATACCGTAGTACATGAGTATCAAAGATCAAATATAAAAATACTGTAGTACTGATATCAAAGATTAAATAATATGAATTTTAAGCCAAAGCCTCATAAGACGCGCAGCTACATGTTAATGTAAAATATAGTTAGGATTGGTAACCTCAGTAACGAGATAAAACTGTTTTAACTTGTAGTCCTATCAATTGATATTTTATTAAATGGCTATTCTTCCAATACTTTAGATTATGTTTTGTGTCTAGCAATATATCGACAGTCCGTCATAAGACAGGCCAGAAAAGACACATTCAACTGCGAATAGTTCAATTTCCCTTTTCGATCTGTTTCCTCTGTAAGGCGGAAAACTTGGCAACATGCCATGTATCAAAAAAGCGCGGGAATATGTTGCGTATCTTGGCACCAAGCTCCTTACGTCACTGGATGACGGTGCGCTTAACAACACATAGACAGTATTTTTGACTAGTACATTTATTGTATCGTTCGTAATCTTTGTTGTAGTTATCTAAAACTACTAACAGTAATTTCAAAGTGAATCCTGGTGATACATATTTGGTCTTTAGAAAAAAAATTCAAATCTCATCTGTGCTGATAACGGAATTAAAAACATGGGCTGCCTGCATGGGAGGCGCGGGGACTTTTTCCGCGGGACACGATTTTCAAAAGTCCAAAGGGGTACTGGAATGTATTTGGATCTTTATGCTTACACCACATTGTTATGGTTAGTAGAGCTTCAGCTCTACGCAGCCTCGCGCGCAAGAGCTGCGCTCTTAAATAATACGTTTGTACTGAGTATTCAAAGATCAAATGTAAAAATACTGTAGTAGTGAGTATCATAGATCAAATATAAAAAATACTGTAATACTGATTATCAAGATCAAATATAAAAATACCGTAATATGAGTATCAAATAATCAATATAAAGAATATTCCGCTGTGTACTGAGTATCGAAAGATCAAATATAAAATAACGTAGTACTGAGTATCTAACAATAAAAAATACTGTAGTACTGGAGTAATCAAAAGATCAAATATAAAAATACCGTAGTTACTTGAGTATCTAACATAAAAATACTGTAGTACTGAGTATCAAGTCAATATATAAAAACTGTTAGTACTGACGTATCAAAGATCAAAGTTATAAAAATTACCGTAGTACTGAGTATCAAAGAATCAAAATTAAAAATACTGTAGTACTGAGTAATCTATTATAAAAAACACTGTAGTACTTAGTCAAAGATAAAATATAAAAATACCGTAGTACTTGAGTATCTAATATAAAAATACGTGTAGTACTGAAGTTATCAAAGAGTACAAATATAAAAAATACTGTAGTACTGAGTCATCAAATATAAAAAATACTGTAGTACTGAGATCAAAGATCAAATATTAAAAATACTGTAGTACTGAGTATAAAAGATCAATAAAATAATACGTAGGTACTGTAGTATCAAATATAAATAATATATGTAGTCTGAGATAAATCTTTATGATATCAATATAAAAAATACTGTAGTACTGAGTAATCATCAAATATAAAAATACCGTATACTAATCAAAGTAATATATAGTGTTATGATCTTATATAAAGAATACTGTAGTTACTGAGTTATCAAATATAAAAATACTGTAGTACTGAGTATCAAATATAAAAATGGAATGTAGAACTGAGTATAAAGATCAATATAAAATACGTAGTTATGAGTATCCTTAATATAAAAATACTGTAAGTACTGAGGTATCAAATATAAAAAATACTGTAGTTACTGAGTATCAAAATAAAATACTGTAGTACTGAGTATCAAAAGATCAAATATAAAAATACTGTTAGTAACTGAGTATCAAATATAAAAATACTCGTAAGTACTCAGTATCAAAGATCAAATATAAAAAATACTGTAGTACTTGAGACTATCAAAGATCAAATATAAAAATACAAGTGTAGTACTGGTATCAAAGATCAAATAATACAAAAAAATACTGTAGTGTACTGAGTATCAAAGATTCAAATATAAAAATACCGTTGTACTTAGTATTCAAATATAAAAATACTGTGTTATCTGAGTATCAAGAATCAAATATAAAAAATACCGTAGTACTGAGTATCAATATAAAAATATGTAGTACTGAGATCAAAATATAAAAATACTGTAGTACTGAGTATCAAGATAAATATAAAAATAACCGTTAGTACTGAGTATCTAACATAAAAATTACTGTAGTACTGAGTATCAAAGATCAAATATAAAATACATAGTAGTACTAGTATCAAAGATCAACATTTAAAAATTTTGAACTGGCAGTCTGCCTTGATTTTGGAGAAGCACCATACTACTCATTCAATATAAGCTTCATATAGGGAAGCTCTCATCACAACCTTTTTTATCACATAACCTGTGTATGTGTGTCAACATAACCCTGTGTATGGTTGTTGTCGACATTAACTCTGTGTAGTTGTGGTGACATAACCCTCTCTATGTTGTGTCAAAATAAGCTGTGTTTGTTGTGTCACATAACCTGTGTATGTTGTGTGGACATAACCTGTGTTGTTGTGTCGACATAACCTGTGTATGTTGTGTCGACATAACCCTGTGTATGTTGTGTCAAAATAACCTGTGTTATGTGTGTCAACATAACCCCTGTGTATGTTATGTCAACATTGACCTGTGGTATGTTGTGTCTGCATAAGCCATGTGTTTGTGTGTTGCGACAATAACTCTGTGTTTGTTGTTGTTGACATAACTGTGTCTGTTGCTGTTGTCGATATTAACCCTTGTATTTGTGTCCGATATAACCCTGGTATGTTTGTGTCACATTAACCCTGTGGTAATGTTGTGTTGACATAACCCGTGTGTATGTGTGTCGACAGTAACCCTGTCTATGTTGTGGTGACATAACCGCTTCTATGTTGTGTCAAAATTAAGGCCTGTGTTTGTTGGTGTCAAGCATAACCCTGTGTAATGTTGGTGTGGACATAACCCTGTGTTATGGGTGTGTCGACATAACCCTGTGTATGTTGTGTCGACATAACCCTGTGTATGTTGTGTCAACATAACCCTGTGTATGTTATGTCAACATGACCCTGTGTATGTTGTGTCGGCATAAGCCTGTGTTTGTTGTGTCGACATAACTCTGTGTTTGTTGTGTTGACATAACTGTGTCTGTTGTGTCGATATAACCCTGTGTATTTTGTGTCGATATAACCCTTGGTATGTTGTGTCAACATAACCCTGGGTATGTTGTGTTGACATAAACCTGTGTATGTTGTGTTGACATAACTCTTTGTTTGTTGTGTCAACATAACCCTCTGTATGTTGTGTTGACATAACCCTGTGTATGTTGTGTTGACATAACTCTTTGTTTGTTGTGTCAACATAACCCTGTGTATGTAGTGTTGACATAAGCCTGTGTATGTTGTGTTGACATAACCCTGTGTTTGTTGTGTTTACATAATTCTGTGTTTGTTGTGTTGACATAACCCTGTGTATGTTGTGTTGATATAACCTTTGGTATGTTGTGTCAACATAACCCTGTGTATGTTATGTTTACATAACCCTGTGTATGTTGTGTCAACATAACCCTGTGTATGTTGTGTTGACATAACCCTGTGTATGTTGTGTTGACATAACCTTGTGTATGTTGTGTTGACATAACCCTCTGTATGTTGTGTTGACATAACCCTGTGTATGTTGTGTTGACATAACCCTGTGTATGTTGTGTCAACATAACCCTGTGTATGTTGTGTTGACATAACTCTGTGTATGTTGTGTTGACATAACCCTGTGTTTGTTGTGTTGACATAACCCTGTTTATGTTGTGTTGGCATAATCCTGTCTTTTTTGTGTTGACATAACCCTGTCTATGTTGTGTCGACATAACTCTGTGTTTGTTGTGTCGACATAACCCTGTGTATGTTGTGTCAACATAACCCTTTCTATGTTGTTTTGACATAACCATGTGTATGTTGTGTTGACATAACCTTGTGTATGTTGTGTTGACATAACCCTCTGTATGTTGTGTTGACATAACCCTGTGTATGTTGTGTCAACATAACCCTGTGTATGTTGTGTTGACATAACCATGTGTATGTTGTGTTGACATAACCTTGTGTATGTTGTGTTGACATAACCCTGTGTTTGTTGTGTTGACATAATTCTCTGTTTGTTGTGTTGACATAACCTTGTGTATGTTGTGTTGATATAACCCTTGGTATGTTGTGTCAACATAAATAAAAATTTATTATTTTTGTTTATACACAGCAAAAAATCTTAACCTAGGTTACATTGCTACATTTCAATAAGCTCTATCTATATACTGAATGCAGTCTCTGTTTTATCATGATGTTTGGTTCAAGCTGAGGTCAATGTCTAGACAAGTGCTAGTTATTTTCTTGGTCAAGGAATCTTTTGTTTTCATGTAAATTAGTATGCATACCAGACCCAATCAACAGGCTCGTCCACTCTAACCTTCCTAAGGACCCCTATTGACTAGGGGCCAAACTAAAAATAGTTGAAATTAGAATAAGTGCAAGAACCAATCATGGCACGTATAATGCACGACGTCAGACATACAGATGCAACTGCCCTAATTGTGTAGCGTCAGTTTGGATGAAATTGTCAGGACATACGGATGCTCTTGTTATTCACTTCAGAGTTAAACAATTCCTGCAGGCTAATTTCTATTACCTGGTACATTTGTCACATCTCATTTTACTTCGCCGTAACATATTGTATGTTGGCGACCCTAAACGAACTCTTGCATCATCACTATGGTGTTTGTAAACATAGCTTACATCATCGGAACATTTCTTGTGGTTTTGGTGGAGTATACAACTCTTCAATGACATTTTGGCTATTTTCTTGGAATAAGTGCCGAAGTTAAACTTTCATTGTCAAACATATCACAAATTCCATTGGACATTCAGTGAGAATACATAACTTTTAATCATAAACATGAGTGGGCCAGTCCGACATACTAGGCGTGTGACCCGGAGTAACCCCATAGGCAGTCGAGGTTCTAACACCACCAGATCATCGGAAAACCAGTTGGATCAGACATTACCGGAAAATTGGACGGTGTCAAAATTAAGACATGAACTAAAGAAACTTGATGTATCCGTTGCGCCTCGGATCAAACATGCCATATTGGTTAAAACCTATAAACAATCCGTGGAATGGAACACTAACGGTGACCCAGACACGACCCCTGCGACCCAGCAGCTGATCAGTATGATGAATGACAGTGGGCGGAGCTTGGGATCCACGGCGCAGTCGCAGTCGTCGGGTGTCTCACCTTCCGACTTCAAGGCCATGCAGGAAACTATTTCCGGTCTTGTGTCATCTGTTAGTTCGCTAACACAAATCATAGCCGGTCGTTCGCAAGGAACAGTTACGGGAAAGACTAACGACGAAAAAGAATTCACGCTGTTCTCGGAGAATACCAGCACCATAGAACAGGCTAGTGCGAGGCCTACTGGTAGCGGCGTCATGATCAGCGACTTGGCTCCGGTACAATCAAAACAAGGTCAGTACCTAAGTACTAGATACGGCTTCTCGGCCGAATCATTACCTTTTATTGAAACCGTGCAGCCTTCCTTGAGACGTCAAATTCTGGAAGGTAAAGACATAAACCTGGCCACATTATTAATCCCTTATTATACAGGGCCACAATCAGAAATGGCGGGTCCCAATAAGAATGACCAGAGAACTCTACAATCACTCACACTGCCTCAATTTATACAAGCGTTTGGGATATACAAAAACATTATGTGTCAGGCACATCCGCATCGTAGGGAGGAGCTGGACCTGTACGAAAGGGAGATCATAGATATGGCCAGCAGGTACAATGGAAAGGGATTCTATGAGTATCACAAACTGTTTGCAGCACAGGCAGCAGCACACTTGAAATACAATAACATTAAGGTGGATTGGTCTGTCAGAAATAACTAATTGTTTTGTGCAATATTCGCGAACTTCAGAGCAAGTACTTGTGCAGTGTGTGACAGTTCACTGCACCAAACAAGTTTCTGTCCTCAAGCTGACCAGGCACATGTAAATCAATCGCGCAACACAAAGGCTTCTGAAACAGCAGTACAGACGTGTTAGGTCGTGCATGCGTGCTACATAATGGCAAAGAAATCTGCAATAATTACAACACCAACCGTGGCTGTACTAGACATAATTGTTGGAATATTCACGTGTGTTTGTCATGTAAAGGAGAACATCCACAGCAAAAGTGTAGCAAGGCATCAAAAAACTCGCAGGAGACGGGCCAAAACAAATAGTTTGTTTGGGTCCCGTCAACACTCAAAGACTAGAAAAGGAACTTGAGAATCATCCAGATAAATGATTTGTCAAATATCTCATCCAGGGGTTTATGCTTGGTTTTGACACAGGTCTACGCACTTTACCTGCCTTACCATACCAATGTAAAAACTTGTTGTCTGCTACCAGGCAGCCAGAAACTACAGGAAACTTATTACAAACAGAAGTTCAGAAAGGTTTTGTGATAGGTCCCTACAGGAACATGCCCTTCACTAACTTCAGGATCAGTCCTATCGGTATAGCAGAAGGTAAATATTCGGGAAAGAAATGTTTAATTGTGGACTTATCTGCCCCTCATGATGACGAGGCACATCCTAGCCTTAATGATTTAGTGGACAAGGAGGAGTTTTCTTTAACATATGTCACAATAGATCATGCCATTCAGATTATCAAAAGACTAGGCAAAGGCAGTTGGCTTTGTAAAACAGATATTCAAAACGCGTTCAAGCTATTACCGATAAGCAAGGATCTATGGCCTTTCTACGGTATTCAATGGGACAATCGGTACTATTTCTATACAAGACTGGTGTTTGGAAGTCGCTCCAGTCCGAAAATATTTGACTCTTTATCTTCTGCCATTTGTTGGATTCTAGAACACAACTATATATGGTATCAAACATCTTCTTCATTTATTGGATGATTTTCTAACAATTGACCCACCAGACAGTTTAGCACATCGCACTATGGCTATTCTTACACAAGTGTTTAAGCAACTTTGTGTTCCATTGTCTAGTAAGAAAACAGTAGGACCTACTACATGTCTCGAGTACTTGGGCATCATTCTAGATACAGAACAAATGCAGGCCCGTCTGCCATCCGAAAAAGTTGACAGAATCGCGGAGATAGTCGCGTCATTTATGGTCAAAAAGTCGTGTACTAAAAGAGATTTACTCAGTCTTTTAGGACATTTGAATTTTGCGTGTAGAGTAGTTCGCCCAGGACGATCCTTCATCTCATACCTACTCTTTTTGTCAACTTCAGTAACAGCTCTCCATCATCACGTATACTTTAACGCCGAATGCAGGTCCGACCTCGCGATGTGGCTAAAGTTTCTGAAGGAGTGGAATGGAGTTACCTTCTTCTTACATTCCGATTTTACTAAAGTGGCGGAGATAGAATTCTTCACGGATGCAACCCCCATTAGCTTTGGGGGCTATTTTGCGGGACACTGGTTTAACGGTAAATTTCCACAAAATTTCATTCCAAAAGGGGCAGTTTCCTCCATGGCCTTATGTGAACTATACCCCATTGTAGTTGCAGCAGTGCTGTGGGGTCATTCGTGGTGTCAAAAACAGATTATAGTCAATTGTGATAACGCGGCAACAGTGGACATCATTAATAAAGGGAGATCTAAAATTCCTTTCATTATGAAATTTGTTCGGAGACTAGTATACTGTGCTATGGTCAACAATTTCACTTTGCACGCAAAACATATACCGGGGAAAACTAACCTAATAGCTGATTCTCTTTCTCGTTTCCAGGACAGGAAGTTCAGGATTTTGGCACCACATGCGGACCAGAATCCAACACCTTGCCCATCGGTTTCCGAGTTGACACTGTTTTGACATCAAGTGTAGACAGATTCATTGAAGCGTCTCTTTCAAGTAATACATGTTCAGCATATTTCAGTGGTTTTCAGTGCTTCCTGACATTCCTAACTATGTCAGGAGTTATCTTTACGCGCTCATCTCTACCAACGCCCACTGAGGATTTACTAGTATACTTTGTTACTTATTGTGCTACATACTTAAAGTTACAGTGGTGTACAATCAAATTGTATCTAGCTGGAGTACGCCACTATTACTTAAAATCAGGGTTCCCCAACCCTTTACTTCAGTGTGATAGACTTCAGATGGTATTGAGAGGAATTAAGAAATCCCAGCTGGGTAAGCCAAAAGAAAGATTACCCATCACAGCAGATATTTTCTTTCAAATGTGCACGGTTCTTCAAAGGGGTCTGTTTAACCCTTTTATGGATCTTACCCTTCAATGTATGTTTTTAATAGCATTTTACGGTTTTCTACGTTGTGGAGAATTTACTGTGCGGTCTACGGTCGTGGATTTCTGAAGATTGGAACATATCACTTTTGCGGAAGACCTTCCTTATTTAAGTCTCCTTTTGCCAACGTCTAAGACTGACCCTTTCCGGCAAGGGGTCATCATTCGGATATATAAAAAACCGAAATGGTGTCCAGTATCATTGTGTAAACTTTATTATAACTTACGCAGTAGCTTTAAAAAGGGTAGGGAGAGTAATGCACCACTATTCGTTGAGGATACAGTGGAGTTTAAACCTTTTTCTAGAAGCCGTTTTCTGACCTATCTTGAGCAGGTTTTGACTAGAGCCGGATTCAATTCAAAGCAGTTTTCTGGACATTCATTCAGAGGTGGTGCAGCATCTACAGCTGCAGCCAAAAACGTTGAAGATCACTTGATTAAGACATTAGGACGTTGGTCATCTTCATGTTATACTCGTTATATTAAAGTACAACCAGACATTCTCAGAAATGCCCAAAATCAAATGTGCTCGTGACCGTCAGTACATTACAAAAGTGACTTTCTCGTTAATGGTGCTAGAGGGCACATATACTCTTTTATCATCATTATCCTCTTGGGGGCTCTCATGATTTAATACAAAACAAATAAATCATTCGTTTGGCATTAATCCCCATTCGGATTATCATACATATATAAGACTTGCAATCAAATCCTTTGTTTCATTAACTTGGGGCATCTCATCACAGCACAGAGGACCTCCGGTCCCCACATATATAGGCTCTGGTACCTTCAGTACCCATCTTATAGGGGATCTCCGATTCCCACCATAGACTCTGGGACCTTCAGTCCCCACATAGGCTCTGGGACCTCCGGTCCCCACTTTAGCTAGGGAACCTCCGGTTTCCATTGTCACCTCCGGTCACCTCACCACAATCTCACTAGAGATTAGTATAGGTTTAATTAGACATAGTTTGAGATGTTCCAAGAAACCTTAACTTCATCACTTGAGTCTTGTTACATAAGCAGCCCCCAAGAGAGCCACAATTATATAGATGTTGTAATTTGTAGTTTAGTTTGCTTAAGTACAGGATGTGAGGTATGAAAGTGGTGTGTAAAGTGCAGGAACCTATATATATCATATGTTATAATTTGTTAGAGTAGCGATTAAACCCCTTTAATCTAAATTCAGTTTTTGTTGTGTATAAACCCTGTGTATGTTATGTTTACACAACCCTGTGTTTGTTGTGTTGACATAATCCTGTGTATATTGTGTCGACATAACCCTGTGTATATTGTGTTGACATAACCTTGTGTATGTTGTGTCAACATAACCCTGTGTATATTGTGTTGACATAACCCTGTGTATGTTGTGTTGACATATATAACCCAATGTATGTTGTGTTGACATAACCCTGTGTATATTGTGTCGACATAACCCAATGTATGTTGTGTTGACATAACCCTGTGTATGTTGTGTTGACATAACCTTGTGTATGTTGTGTCAACATAACCCTGTGTATATTGTGTTGACATAACCCTGTGTATGTTGTGTTGACATAACCCAATGTATGTTGTGTTGACATAACCCTGTCTATATTGTGTCGACATAACCCTGTGTATGCTGTGTCGACATAACCCTGTGTATGTTGTGTTGACATAACCTTGTGTATGTTGTCAACATAACCCTGTGTATATTGTGTTGACATAAATCTGTGTATGTTGTATCGACATAATTCTGTGTATGTTGTGTCCACATAACCCTGTGTATGTTGTGTTGACATAACCCTGTCTGCGTTTTGTCGACATAACCCTGTGTATGTTTTGTCGACATAACCCTGTGTATGTTGTGTGACATAACCCTGTGTATGTTGTGTCGACATAACCCTGTGTATGTTGTGTCGACATAACCCTGTGTTTGTTGTGTCAACATAACCCTTTCTATGTTGTGTCAACATAACCCTGTGTATGTTGTGTTGACATAACCCAATGTATGTTGTGTCGACATAACCCTGTCTATATTGTGTCGACATAACCCTGTGTATGCTGTGTCGACATAACCCTGTGTATGTTGTGTTGACATAACCTTGTGTATGTTGTGTCGACATAACCCTGTGTATGTTGTGTCGACGTAACCCTGTGTATGTTGTGTCGACGTAACCCTGTGTATGTTGTGTCGACATAACCTTGTGTATGTTGTGTTGACATAACCCTGTGTTGTATATTGTGTTGACATAACCCTGTGTATGTTGTGTTGAAATAACCCAATGTATGTTGTGTCGACATAACCCTGTCTATATTGTGTCGACATAACCCTGTGTATGCTGTGTCGACATAACCCTGTGTATGTTGTGTTGACATAACCTTGTGTATGTTGTGTCAACATAACCCTGTGTATATTGTGTTGACATAAATCTGTGTATGTTGTGTCGACATAATTCTGTGTATGTTGTGTCGACATAACCCTGTGTATGTTGTGTTGACATAACCCTGTCTGTGTTTTGTCGACATAACCCTGTGTATGTTTTGTCGACATAACCCTGTGTTTGTTGTGTCGACATAACCCTGTGTATGTTGTGTCGACATAACCCTGTGTTTGTTGTGTCAACATAACCCTTTCTATGTTGTGTCAACATAACCCTGTGTATGTTGTGTTGACAAAACCCTGTGTATATTGTGTTGACATAACCTTGTGTATGTTGTGTCAACATAACCCTGTGTATATTGTGTTGACATAAATCTGTGTATGTTGTGTCGACATAATTCTGTGTATGTTGTGTTGACATAACCCTGTCTGTGTTTTGTCGACATAACCCTGTGTATGTTTTGTCGACATAACCCTGTGTTTGTTGTGTTGACAAAACCCTGTGTATGTTGTGTCGACATAACCCTGTGTATGTTGTGTCAACATAACCCTGTGTATGTTGTGTCGACATAACCCTGTGTATGTTGTGTCGACGTAACCCTATGTATGTTGTGTCGACATAACCCTGTGTATGTTGTGTTGACATAACCCTGTGTATGTTGTGTCGACATAACCCTGTGTATGTTGTGTCAACATAACCCTTTCTATGTTGTTTTGACATAACCTTGTGTATGTTGTGTTGGCATAATCCTGTCTATGTTGTGTCGACATAACCTTGTGTATGTTGTGTTGACATAACCTTGTGTATGTTGTGTTGACATAACCCTGTGTATGTTGTGTTGACATAACCCTGTGTATGTTGTGTTGACATAACCCTGTGTATGTTGTGTTGACATAACCCTGTGTATGTTGTGTTGACATAACCCTGTGTATGTTGTGTTGACATAACCCTGTGTATGTTGTGTGGACATAACCCTGTGTATGTTGTGTTGACATAACTCTGTGTATGTTGTGTTGACATAACCCTGTGTATGTTGTGTTGACATAACCCTGTGTATGTTGCGTTGACATAACCCTGTGTATGTTGTGTTGACATAACTCTGTGTATGCTGTGTTGACATAACCCTGTGTATGTTGTGTTGACATAACTCTGTGTATGTTGTGTTGACATAACCCTGTGTATGTTGTGTTGACATAACCTTGTGTATGTTGTGTTTACTTAACTCTGTGTATGTTGTGTTGACATAAGCCTGTGTATGTTGTGTCGACATAAGCCTGTGTATGTTGTGTTGACATTAGCCTGTGTATGTTGTATTTATCAGCTACAGCTAGTGGGACAGACTCATCTCTCCAGCCTCCTCCATTGGCCTACAAGAAGTGGGGACTCCAAGGTCAGGAACGAATTCTCGACTGTTGTAGTTGTGGTAAGTGGGGATAACATGTACAAGTAAACATAAATTAATTAATTATGTAAAGGAAGTAGCTTTGATAGATTGATTCAGTATAGGTCAATTCCTATAAAACACACACTCCAAGATTCTGAGTTTTGATTAAGCTATTTCAGTAAAACATCTACCGCTGTCCATGACTTTAGGTTTTGTTTTGAGGTATTTCACTAAATATCGACCAGGTTTTCTTTTGGGTGCAGTCAGAAGTACGAGTAAGGATAGTGGATCATTGATAGAAAAGATTATTGAGTACAGGGTGTCAGATAATGTTTTTAGGTCACCTGACCATAGGTCATGGTGACTTATTGCGATAGTCTTTTGTTCGTCGTCGTGCGTTGTCCATTAACATTTCCTTGTGAACGTGATAACTTCAGTAAATATAAACCAAGCTAAATGAAATTTTGTATATAGACTAACAGAAAATCAGTGTGATTTGACTGTAATTATTAGAGTTATTGCCCTTTGCACTAAAAATTATTATTGGACCTTGTACACGCAGACGAGTTTGAAAATCAGCTTGGTTAGAATCTAACTTAATAACACAGTTATTCCCCTTTGCGATAATAATTATGGAATTAATCTTAATGAAACTTTGTATGTAGACCTATTAGATCTGTGTTCCTACATCAAAAACAAAAGACATCAGTTGGCCAGTAAATTACATAAATAATTTTTATCAAATATCAGGTGACCGTTAAGGCCCATGGCCCTCTTGTTAATTGGATTTAATGCCGTTACTAGATGATATGGCTTTATTTCTAGAGGTGTAACAATACATTGACTATTGTAATTGCATGCCTCTCAACTCGATCAATCAATGCAATATTCAATAAGTCAATAACAATTTCCATTAGTGCATAAAGCTATTGATAGTTTTCCTGTAACTTGGATGAAATGAAGTACTCACAGAGGTTTGATATAGTAACAGACTAACAGTCATGAGAAGAGGTTTTTTCCATGTTATCCACTCAAAAACAAACACTGACATTGTTTTCAATCATTATCATCCATGTGTTTAAATTGCTACTGATGCTAGCAGGTAAAGGGAAGTAACTCTAAACCAATACTACACTACATGAACAACATGGCAGACAATTCATTGACTGAAATTCAGTAGAATTCAGAATGAATGCAAACTGTCACATTAGTGTTTTCATTGATAGCAATAGTATTACAATAGCTAAATTTAGATCTGTAGACAATAGTTATTTGCTATTGTAGGGGTAGGCACTCCCAACCCGTTTGATCAGATGAAGGCAGCCGCTGTTATAGGAGGGCCGTCCGCCACAATCCGCCCAACACCACCTGCCCACTCCATGTATCTGACATCTGGCATAGATCATTATGTTGGATTCTTCTACGCTGTGGAGGTCAGTACACATGTTCTGTTTTATTAGGTCAGTACACATGTTCTGTTTTATTAGGTCAGTACACATGTTCTGGTTTGTTATGTCAGTACACATGTTCTGTTTTATTATGTCAGTACACATGTTATTTTTTATTATGTCAGTACACATGTTCTGTTTTATTATGTCAGTACACATGTTCTGTTTTATTAGGTCAGTACACATGTTCTGTTTTATTATGTCAGTACACACGTTCTATTTTATTATGTCTGTACACATGTTCTGTTTTATTATGTCAGTACACATGTTCTGTTTTATTAGGTCAGTACACATGTTCTGTTTTATTATGTCTGTACACACGTTCTATTTTATTATGTCAGTGCACATGTTCTGTTTTATTATGTCTGTACACATGTTCGGTTTTATTATGTCAGTACACATGTTCTGTTTTATTATGTCAGTACACATGTTCTGTTTTATTTTGTCTGTACACATGTTCTGTTTTATTATGTCAGTACACATGTTCTGTTTCATTATGTCTGTACACATGTTCTGTTTCATTATGTCAGTACACACGTTCTATTTTATTATGTCAGTACACATGTTCTGTTTTATTATGTCAGTACACATGTTCGGTTTTATTAGGTCAGTACACATGTTCTGTTTTATTATGTCAGTGCACATGTTCTGTTTTATTATGTCAGTGCACATGTTCTGTTTCATTATGTCAGTACACACGTTCTATTTTAATATGTCAGTGCACATGTTCTGTTTTATTAGGTCAGTACACATGTTCTGTTTTATTATGTCAGGACACATGTTCTGTTTTATTATGTCAGGACACATGTTTTGTTTAATTATGTCAGTACACATGTTCTGTTTTATTAGGTCATACACATGTTCTGTTTTATTATGTCAGTACACATGTTCTGTTTTATTAGGTCAGTACACATGTTCTGTTTCATTATGTCAGTACACACGTTCTATTTTATTATGTCAGTGCATATGTTCTGTTTTATTAGGTCAGTACACATGTTCTGTTTTATTAGATCAGTACACATGTTCTGTTTTATTATGTCAGAACACATGTTATTTTTTATTAGGTCAGTACACATGTTCTGTTTTATTAGGTCAGTACACATGTACTGTTTTATTAGGTCAGTACACATGTTCTGTTTTATAATGTCTGTACACATGTTCTGTTTAATTAGGTCAGTACACATGTTCTGTTTTATTAGGTCAGTACACATGTTCTGGTTTGTTATGTCAGTACACATGTTCTGTTTTATTATGTCTGTACACATGCATATGTTCTGTTTTATTATGGCAGTACACATGTTCTGTTTTATTATGACAGGACACATGTTCTGTTTTATTATGTCAGGACACATGTTTTGTTTAATTATGTCAGTACACATGTTCTGTTTTATTAGGTCATACACATGTTCTGTTTTATTATGTCAGTACACATGTTCTGTTTTATTAGGTCAGTACACATGTTCTGTTTTATTAGGTCAGTACACATGTTCTGTTTTATTATGTCAGTACACATGTTCTGTTTTATTATGTCAGTACACATGTTCTGTTTTATTATGTCAGTACACATGTTCTGTTTTATTATGTCAGTACACATGTTCTGTTTTATTATGTCAGTACACATGTTCTGTTTTATTATGTCAGTACACATGTTCTGTTTTATTATGTCAGTACACATGTTCTGTTTTATTATGTCAGTACACATGTTCTGTTTTATTATGTCAGTACACATGTTCTGTTTTATTATGTCAGTACACATGTTCTGTTTTATTAGGTCAGTACACATGTTCTGTTTTATTATGTCAGTACACATGTTCTGTTTTATTATGTCAGTACACATGTTCTGTTTTATTATGTCTGTACACATGTTCTGTTTAATTAGGTCAGTACACATGTTCTGTTTTATTAGGTCAGTAAACATGTTCTGTTTTATTAGGTCAGTACACATGTTCTGGTTTGTTATGTCAGTACACATGTTCTGTTTTATTATGTCTGTACACATGTTATTTTTTATTAGGTCAGTACACATGTTCTGTTTTATTATGTCAGTACACATATTCGGTTTGTATTAGGTCAGTACACATGTTCTGTTTTATTATGTCAGTACACATGTTCTGTTTTATTATGTCAGTATACATGTTCGGTTTTATTATGTCAGTACACATGTTCTGTCTTATTATGTCAGTACACATGTTCTGTTTTATTATGTCAGGACACATGTTCTGTTTTATTATGTCAGTACACATGTTCTGTTTTATTATGTCAGGACACATGTTCTGTTTTATTAGGTCAGTACACATGTTCTGTTTTATTATGTCAGTACACATGTTCTGTTTTATTATGTCAGTACACATGTTCTGTTTTATTATGTCAGTACACATGTTCTGTTTTATTATGTCAGTACACATGTTCTGTTTTATTATGTCAGTACACATGTTCGGTTTTATTATGTCAGTACACATGTTCTGTCTTATTATGTCAGTACACATGTTCTGTTTTATTATGTCATGACACATGTTCTGTTTTATTATGTCAGTACACATGTTCTGTTTTATTATGTCAGTACACATGTTCTGTCTTATTATGTCAGTACACATGTTTTGTCTTATTATGTCAGGACACATGTTCTGTTTTATTATGTTAGGACACATGTTCTGTTTTATTATGTCAGTACACTTGTTATTTTTTCTTATGTCAGGACACATGTTCTGTTTTATTATGTCAGTACACATGTTCGGTTTTATTATGTCAGTACACATGTTCTGTCTTATTATGTCAGTACACATGTTCTTTAATGTTTATGTATATAAACTAGGTTTATATTTCATCAAATAATACACATCTATCTTTATCAAATTATAGGAACTGCGCTTAATTTGACAGTATTGAGCATCATATTTAAGAGTTGGCTTTTAAAGTATACAGTATCGGGGCCAACCCTATATGTACAGAGCAGGGGCATTTGATACTGCTCGATGATTGGATAAGATAAGGAACGGTCAGTTGGTCAAATTTCAGCAGCAGTAGCCATTACAGAGTGTTTGAGTTTCGTGATTTCATACTATTCTTGGACAATATTCAACTATCCATTCATCCAAAACTTTTATGTAAGGACATTAACATTCACTGTGCCTTTCTGAACGTTTGTATCCGGAGTTAATTAAGTGCAACACGTTAAGTTTACGTGAGGCCTTGTCAACTTACGGCCGAACATGGCGGCACGAAGAAGCCGATCATCACAAAGGAATGAGCCGTGGGATAGTTCCAATCCTGCTAACTGGACAGTACAGAAGCTCAGAGATGAGTTGAGGGTCAAATTTGATATTTTTGTACCACTTTCGATGTCGAAAGCTAATCTGAAGGGACTGTATTTGGAGACGTTAGGAAGACGGCGAGAGTCCGCTCCATCTTCACCACGTCTTACTTTAACAACAGATCGCAACGTAGATATTCCAAATACTACAGCTTCAAGAAGATCGACGTCGAGACAGTCGAACAGTTCGTCAGATAGTAGGCCTAGTGTTCAACAAAACAGCGAAAGTTTACAAGAACTATCTTCGAGCGCGGCGACATCACAACCACAACAACAGAGTGAACAGGCACATGCGGACCGCAGCACCGATCCAGCGCCTAGTCAGATAAATGCGCGCAGCCAAACAACAACAAACATGGCGGCGCCCACGGCAGTTATGCAGGGCATGGTGACAACTGTTCAAACGTTACAACAGACTGTAATGAGCATGCAGCAAACCATGCTCACGATGTTAGCAGACAGGAACAGTGCTACGAGGCCCGTTCAACAAAACAACCTGGAGGCAGCGTACGCCGCGATGGAATCACAAGGAAACAGACCTGCTGGTAATCTATCAGGTGGGTA
>SAYR01047339.1:734648-754101 GCA_004382745.1 Argopecten irradians irradians
TTTTATTATGTCAGTACACATGTTCTGTTTTATTATGTCAGTACACATGTTCTGTTTTATTATGTCAGTACACATGTTGGGTTTGTATTAGGTCAGTACACATGTTCTGTTTTATTATGTCAGTACACATGTTCTGTTTTATTAGGTCAGTGCACATGTTCTGTTTAATTAGGTCAGTACACATATTCTGTTTTATAATGTCAGTACACATGTTCTGTTTTATTAGGTCAGTACACATGTTCTGTTTTATTAGGTCAGTACACAGTTTGTATATAATCAATACAGATTTCTATTATTGAATGTGTTCTCCCCTTTAGGGCAGTGCTCAGCCTATATTGTCAGAGGTGGCTTTCGCTGTGGCCCATAAGCTCAAGTCTGCTATCATGTCTGCTGCAAGGTAAGCAATAAGCATTTTAGAGCTTTGTCAATGAACACCTAGGAGTTTGATTCTGATTTTGTAACTGCTAGATGACACTCAAAAAAAATCAAGTCATTATTTGCAATGAAGCGTGAATGTTTGTTTGTTTACAGTGGTTGGCTAGGGTTTGGTAGTAAACAGAGAGAGGAGGAAAGACAAAAACCAAAGATAGAACCAGAGACACCACTGTCACTCAGGTAAGATATAGAACCAGAGACACCACTGTCATTCAGGTAAGATATAGAACCAGAGACACCACTGTCACTCAGGTAAGATATAGAACCAGAGACACCACTGTCAATCAGGTAAGATATAGAACCAGAGACACCACTGTCACTAAGGTAAGATATAGAACCAGAGACACCACTGTCACTCAGGTATGATATAGAACCAGAGACACCACTGTCACTCAGGTAAGATATAGAACCAGAGACACCACTGTCACTAAGGTAAGATATAGAACCAGAGACACCACTGTCACTCTGGTAAGATATAGAACCAGAGACACCACTGTCAGGTAAGATATAGAACCAGAGACACCACTGTCAGGTAAGATATAGAACCAGAGACACCACTGTCACTCAGGTAAGATATAGAACCAGAGACACCACTGTCACTCAGGTAAGTTATAGGACCAGAGACACCACTGATACTCAGGTAAGATATAGAACCAGAGACACCACTGTCACTCAGGTAAGATATAGAACCAGAGACACCACTGATACTCAGGTAAGATATAGAACCAGAGACACCACTGTCACTCAGGTAAGATATAGAACCAGAGACATCACTGTCACTCAGGTAAGATATAGAACTAGAAACACCACTGTCACTAAGGTAAGATATAGAACCAGAGACACCACTGTCACTCAGGTAAGATATAGAATCAGAGATACCACTGTCACTCAGGTAAGATATAGAACCAGAGACATCACTGTCACTCTGGTAAGATATAGAATTAGAGAATTTGCTGTCACTTGTATAAGATATTCATATGCTATGCCACTTGCTGTCACCTTAAGGAGAAGACTTTGATAGGCCTTGCCTGCTGTCTAATCCTTTTGACTGTATATGATATAATTGTCAATAAAATTTGTTGAAATTGAAATTGAAGAACACGAGAAATAACTAGAAATTGAAATTGAAGAGCACAAGAAATAGTTAACTAAACACTGTAAAAATGAAAAATGCTGATAGGAAAATTACAGCTGTTTTATCAAATTGGATTTGACTGTGAAAGTTTCACAAATGTGCTACATTCTGTATACTATATAAGGTATGGACTTCCAGACAAGAGACGGCAGGGGGACAACATCTTTCTCTCACCAAACAATAATTACGCAGCCACCACCGACAGCTTTGGGCGAGTCACTCTGATCGATGTGGAAAACGGCATAGCTGTTAGGATGTGGAAAGGTTAGTATTTGTTTTGGTAGGTTATTATCAAAAATTTTGAAGTCCCAAGAAATTCCCTGAACAGACTAAATTCAGAAAAACAATAAAAAACTTGAACAAAGTCAACTTGGTGTATAATGAGTGGTTTGTAGGTTACAGAGATGCACAGCTAGGCTGGATACAGGTGAGAGAGGACAGTCCCCATGGCAACCAGGAACACTCCAGAGTGGCTCAGTTCCTTATCATCTATGCACCAAGGAGAGGAATATTGGAGGTAGGCGAACATCTCTAAAAAGAAGCTAGATAAAACTTTAAGTCTATGACTCTGTGTTAATCCAAACATATATGACTTCTAGAAAGGGATTCTTTAGGTAAGCACCATATGACTGTTGATACAAAATTATCTTTTACTATACTGGTACCTCTCTGAGGAGCGGGAGTTCATCTGAAGTAAGTGCTCACATCATTGTCTCCAGTTTATAATGTTTATATTTTGTGTAGGTATGGACAGCAGCCAATGGACCAAGGGTAGCAGCTTTTAACGTCAATAAATGGTGTCGTCTCGTTTGTCCCAGCTATGGAATTATGGGTTTGAACAATGTCACATGTCGAGGTGTGAAAACAAAGGTGTTTCAATGTGCTCTAATAGAACCCACAGGAACCATCAAAACCCTGGATATACCCTTCCATTTAGCTCTAAGGTAATTAATTATCCCCCGCCCAACGATGTTGGCGGGGGATATACAAATGGGTTCCGTCCGTCCGTCTGTCCGTCCATCTGTCTGTCAGTCTGTCCGTCCGTACGAATGGTTTCCGGAGCATAACTCTAAAACCAGTAGAGATATTTCCACGAAACTTCAAACACACATTGGTCTTATGGTCTAGTAGTGCCTTTTGCTATTTTTAGGTTTTCATTTCTTGAATTTTTTCCGTAACCATGGAAACATTGCTGAAAATATCATATTTTTGTACCAGGTTCGTTTCCGGAGCATAACTCTAAAACCAGAAGAGATATTTCCACGAAACTTTATAGACACATTGGTCTTATAGTCTAGTAGTGCCTTTTGCTATTTTAAGGTTTTCACTTTTTGTACTTTTTTCTGTAACCATGGAAACATTGCTGAAAATGGCAGATTTTTGTGTAAGAATCGTTTCCGGAGCAGAACTCTAAAACCAGCAGAGATATTTCCATGAAACTTAATAGACACATTGTTCTTATGGTCTAGTAGTGCCTTTTGCTATTCTTAGGTTTTCACTTTTTGTGGTTTTTTCTGTAACCATAGAAACATTACTGAAAATATCATATTTTTGTAGCAGGTTCATTTCCGGAGCATAACTCTAAAACCAGCAGAGATATTTCCACGAAACTTCATAGACACATTGTTCTTATGGTCTAGTAGTGCCTTTTGCTATTTTTAGGTTTTCATTTTTTGCACTTTTTCAGTTACCATGGAAACATTGCTGAAAATATCATGGTAAATGGTAAATGTTACTTTGCAAAACTCCACCCATCTTTGTGTATATAGTATAATATAAATGTCAAGGCTGTATACCTGATTCAACAATTGCAGCCCTGCTCTACTTGAATTATACTCCATCCTTCTTTAGCTCAACTTCCTTTTTCCTTTTTTTTTTCATACACATAAGTCTCCACAATTAAACTTACTTCAGCTTTGATATCTCTATTGGCGGGGGATCTGAATGACTATGTCCTTGTATGGTCTAGTAGTACCTTTTGCTATTTTCAGGTTTTCATTATTTGCACTTTTCCCTGGTTTTTTTCTCATACACATAAGTCTCCACAATCAAACTTACTTCAGCTTTGATATCTCCTTTGGCGGGGGATCTGAATCACTATGTCCTTGTTTATATTTAATTTAATCCAGTATACCAATCCTTTCATTTGCCTAGATAAGTTTGTTAAATGCAACTCTGATGATCCTACAGTACTGATGACAATTAAATGGCTGTACATGTATACGACTGAAGTGTTGTTATGGACATTTAATCTTATAATTTCATAGAAAAAAAAAAGAAAAATTTAATATTGTTATATTCTGTGATGAGTTTAAAGAAAGCGAGAGATTTAATTAATATTGTTGTTTTCACTGGTAGGTATAATAAGAGAGTGAGAGATTTAATTAATATTATTATTTTCAGTGGTAGGTATATAAAGAGAGCGAGAGATTTAATTAATATTGTTGTTTTCACTGGTAGGTATAAAAATAGAGGGGAAAAATTTAATTAATATTGTTGTTTTCACTGGTAGGTATAAAATTTAATTAATATTGTTGTTTTCACTGGTAGGTATAAAATTTAATTAATATTGTTATTTTCAGCGATAAAAACAGTAAGAGAGCGAGGGATCTCCACCTACTGAAGAAACTGAAAACTGTGATGAAGGATACATCAGAAGAGACAGGTGAGTAAAATCAGAAAGAGAAAATTAGAGAAAAGGAAAATCAGGAAAGAGAAAAGAAAAATCAGGAAAGAGGAAGTTAGAGAAAGGAAAATTAGGAAAGAGGAAGTTAGAGAAGAGAAAAATCAGGAAAGAGGAAAGAAAAATCAGGAAAGAGGAAGTTAGAGAAAAGAAAAATCAGGAAAGAGAAAAGAAAAATCAGGAAAGAGGAAGTTAGAGAAAAGAAAAATCAGGAAAGAGGAAGTTAGAGGAAAGACAAATGAGGGAAGAGAAAGTTAGAGAATAGAAAAATCAGGAAAGAGGAAGTTAGAGAAAAGAAAATTCAGGGAAGAGAAAGTAATGTATTGTAACCCTTGTACTTTGACTCTGTACTGTGACCTAGCTTGTACTGTGACCGCAGTATTGTAATTCTTGTACTGTGACCCTGTACTGTGACCTAGCTTGTACTGTGGCCCCAGTATTGTAACCCTTTTACTGTGACCCTGTACTGTGACCCTGTACTGTGACCCTAGTATTGTAACCCTGTACTGTGACCTGTACTGTGACCCTGTACAGTGACCCTGTACTGTGACCTAGCTTGTACTGTGACCCTAGTATTGTAACCCTTGTATTGTAACCTAGCTTGGACTGTGACCCTAGTATTGTAACCCTGTACTTTGACCCTGTACTGTGACCCTGTACTATGACCCTGTACTGTGACCTAGCTTGTACTGTGACCCTAGTATTGTAACCCTTGTACTTTGACTCTGTACTGTGACCTAGCTTGTACTGTGACCGCAGTATTGTAATTCTTGTACTGTGACCCTGTACTGTGACCCCAGTATTGTAACCCTTGTACTGTGACCCTGTACTATGACCCTGTACTGTGACCCTGTACTGTGACCCTAGTATTGTAACCCTTGTACTGTGACCCTGTACTGTGACCCTGTACTATGACCCTGTACTGTGACCTAGCTTGTACTGTGACCCTAGTATCGTAACCCTTGTACTTTGACTCTGTACTGTGACCTAGCTTGGACTGTGATCCCAGTATTGTAACCCTTGTACTGTGACCCTGTACTGTTACCTAGCTTGTACTGTGACCCCAGTATTGTAACCCTTGTACTGTGACCCTGTACTGTGACCCTGTACTGTGACCCTGTACTCTGACCTATCTTGTACTGTGACCCTAGTATTGTAACCCTGTACTGTGACCCTGTACTGTGACCCTGTACAGTGAGCTGTACTGTGACCTAGCTTGTACTGTGACCCTAGTATTGTAACCCTTGTATTGTAACCAAGCTTGGACTGTGACCCCAGTATTGTAACCCATGTACTGTGACCCTGTACTGTGACCTAGCTTGTACTGTGACCCCAGTATGGAACCCTTGTACTGTGACCCTGTACTGTGACCCTGTACTATGACCCTGTACTGTGACCTAGCTTGTACTTTGACCCTAGCATTGTAACCCTTGTACTTTGACTCTGTACTGTGACCTAGCTTGTACTGTGACCACAGTATTGTAATTCTTGTACTGTGACCCTGTACTGTGACCTAGCTTGTACTGTGACCCCAGTATTGTAACCCTTGTATTGTAACCAAGCTTGGACTGTGACCCCAGTATTGTAACCCTTGTACTTTGACTCTGTACTGTGACCTAGCTTGTACTGTGACCCTAGTATTGTAACCCTTGTACTGTGACCCTGTACTGTGACCCTGTACTATGACCCTGTACTGTGACCTAGCTTGTACTGTGACCCTAGTATTGTAACCCTTGTACTTTGACTCTGTACTGTGACCTAGCTTGGACTGTGATCCTAGTATTGTAACCCTTGTACTTTGACTCTGTACTGTGACCTAGCTTGTACTGTGTCCCTAGTATTGTAACCCTTGTACTGTGACCCTGTACTGTGACCCTGTACTGTGACCCTGTACTGTGACCCTGTACTGTGACCCTGTACTGTGACCTAGCTTGTACTGTGACCCTAGTATTGTAACCCTGTACTGTGACCCTGTATTGTGACCCTGTACTGTGACCTAGCTTGTACTGTGACCACAGTATTGCAACCCTTGTACTGTGACCCTGTACTGTGACCCTGTACTGTGACCCTGTACTGTGACCCTGTATTTTGACCTAGCTTGTACTGTGATCCCAGTATTGTAACCCTTGTACTTTGACACTGTACTGTGACCTAGCTTGTACTGTGACCGCAGTATTGTAACCCTTGTACTGTGACCCTGTACTGTGACCTAGCTTGTACTGTGACCGCAGTATTGTAACCCCTGTACTGTGACCCTGTACTGCGACCTAGCTTGTACTGTGACCCAAGTATTGTAACCCTGTACTGTGACCTTGTACTGTGACCCTGTACTGTGACCTAGCTTGTACTGTGACCCCAGTATTGTAACCCTATACTGTGACCCTGTACTGTGACCCTGTACTGTGACCTAGCTTGTACTGTGACCGCAGTATTGTAACCCTGTACTGTGACCCTGTACTGTGACCTAGCTTGTACTGTGACCCCAGTATTGTAATCTTTGTACTGTGACCCTGTACTATGACCTTGTACTGTGACCCTGTACTGTGACCCTGTATTTTGACCTAGTTTGTACTGTGATCCCAGTATTGTAACCCTGTACTGTGACCCTGTACTGTGACCCTGTACTGTGACCCTGTACTGTGACCTAGCTTGTACTGTGATCCCAGTATTGTAACCCGGTACTGTGACCCTGTACTGTGACCCTGTACTGTGACCCTGTACTGTTACCCTGTACGGTGACCCTGTACTATGACCCTGTACTGTGACCCTGTACTGTGACCCTAGTATTGTAACCCTTGTATTGTAACCAAGCTTGGACTGTGACCCCAGTATTGTAACCCTTGTACTGTGACCCTGTACTGTGACCTAGCTTGTACTGTGACCCCAGTATTGTAACCCTTGTACTGTGACCCTGTACTGTGACCCTGTACTGTGACCCTGTACTGTGACCCTGTACTGTGACCCTGTACTGTGACCCTGTACTGTGACCCTGTACTGTGACCCTGTACTGTGACCCTGTACTGTGACCCTGTACTGTGACCCTGTACTGTGACCCTGTACTGTGACCCTGTACTGTGACCCTGTACTGTGACCCTGTACTGTGACCCTGTACTGTGACCCTGTACTGTGACCCTGTACTGTGACCCTGTACTGTGACCCTGTACTGTGACCCTGTACTGTGACCCTGTACTGTGACCCTGTACTGTGACCCTGTACTGTGACCCTGTACTGTGACCCTGTACTGTGACCCTGTACTGTGACCCTGTACTGTAACCCTGTACTGTGACCCTGTACTGTGACCCTGTACTGTGACCCTGTACTGTGACCCTGTACTGTGACCCTGTACTGTGACCCTGTACTGTGACCCTGTACTGTGACCTAGCTTGTACTGTGACCCCAGTATTGTAACCCTGTACTGTGACCCTGTACTGTGACCCTGTACTATGACCCTGTACTGTGACCCTGTACTGTGACCTAGCTTGTACTGTGACCGCAGTATTGTAACCCTGTACTGTGACCCTGTACTGTGACCCTGTACTATGACCCTGTACTGTGACCCTGTACTGTGACCTAGCTTGTACTGTGACCGCAGTATTGTAACCCTGTACTGTGACCCTGTACTGTGACCTAGCTGGTACTTTGATACAGTATTGTAACCCTGTACTGTGACCCTGTACTGTGACCCTGTACTATGACCCTGTACTGTGACCCAGTACTGTGACCTAGCTTGTACTGTGATCCCAGTATTGTAACCCTTGTATTGTAACCAAGCTTGGACTGTGACCCCAGTATTGTAACCCTTGTACTTTGACTCTGTACTATGACCTAGCTTGTACTGTGATCCCAGTATTGTAACCATGTACTGTGACTCTGTACTATGACCCTGTACTGTGACCCTGTACTGTGACCCTGTACTGTGACCTAGCTTGTACTGTGATCCCAGTATTGTAACCCTTGTACTTTGACTCTGTACTGTGACCTAGCTTGTACTGTGACTGCAGTATTGTAACCTTGTACTGTGACCCTGTATTTTGACCTAGCTTGTACTGTGATCCCAGTATTGTAACTCTTGTACTTTGACTCTGTATTTTGACCTAGCTTGTACTGTGACCCTAGTATTGTAACCCTTGTACTTTGACTCTGTACTGTGACCTAGCTTGTACTGTGACCCTAGTATTGTAACTCTGTACTATGACCCTGTACTGTGACCCTGTTAGAGGTAAATTTTTTATTAATGACTTACTTCACCTTGTCTATGTTAGAGGTAAATTATTTACTAATGATTTATTTGACCTTGTGTATGTTAGAGGTAAATTATTTGCTAATGATTTATTTGACCTTGTCTATGTTGGAGGTAAATTATTTACTATTGATTTATTTGACCTTGTGTATGTTGTAGGTAATTTTTTTATTAATGACTTATTTTACCTTGTCTATGTTAGAGGTAAATTATTTATTAATGACTTATTTGACCTTGTCTATGTTAGAGGTAAATTATTTACTAATGATTTATTTGACCTTGTGTATGTTAGAGATAAATTATTTACTTATGATTTATTTGACCTTGTGTATGTTAGAGGTAAATTATTTACTAATGATTTATTTGACCTTGTGTATGTTAGAGGTAAATTATTTACTTATGATTTATTTGACCTTGTCTATGTTAGAGGTAAATCATATTGTAGTATTTATCACTCTATTATCTGTAATTATTCCAGAATCTCTAGAAAATGTTGTGAAGAATCTTCTGAAGGACATGAGGATTGCAAGTATAAAACAGCAGGTAAAGGCTAGCAGCAGAATCAGTCACATGAGGATAGCTAGTATAAAACAGCAGGTAAAGGCTAGCAGTAAAATCAGTCACATGAGGATAGCTAGTATAAAACAGTGGGTAAAGGCTATCAACAAAATCAGTCACATGACGATAGCTAGTATAAAACAGCAGGTAAAGGCTATCAGCAAAATCAGTCACATGACGATAGCTAGTATAAAACAGCAAGTGAAGGCTAGCAGTAAAATCAGTCACATGAGGATAGCTAGTGTAAAACAGCAGGTAAAGGCTATCAACAAAATCAGTCACATGAGGATAGCTAGTATAAAACAGCAGGTAAAGGCTAGCAGTAAAATCAGTCACATGAGGATAGCTAGTAGAAAACAGCAGGTAAAGACCAGCAGTAAAATCAGTCACATAGTATAGCTAGTATAAAACAGCAGGTAAAGGCTAGCAGCACAATCAGTCACATGAGGATAGCTAGTATAAAACAGCGGGTAAAGGCTAGCAGCACCATCAGTCACATGAGGATAGCTAGTATAAAACAGCAGGTAAAGGCTAGCAGTAAAATCAGTCACATGAGGATAGCTATTATAAAACAGCAGGTAAAGGCTAGCAGTAAAATCAGTCACATGAGGATAGCTAGTATAAAACAGCAGGTAAAGGCTAGCAGCAAAATCAGTCACATGAGGATAGCTATTATAAAACAGCAGGTAAAGGCTAGCAGCAAAATCAGTCACATGAGGATAGCTAGTATAAAACAGCGGGTAAAGGCTAGCAGCACCATCAGTCACATGAGGATAGCTAGTATAAAACAGCAGGTAAAGGCTAGCAGTAAAATCAGTCACATGAGGATAGCTAGTATAAAACAGTGGGTAAAGGCTAGCAGCAACATCAGTCACATGAGGATAGCTAGTATAAAACAGCAGGTAAAGGCTAGCAGCACAATCAGTCACATGAGGATAGCTATTATAAAACAGCAGGTAAAGGCTAGCAGTAAAATCAGTCACATGAGGATAGCTAGTATAAAACAGTGGGTAAAGCCAACAGCAAAATCAGTCACATGAGGATAGCTAGTATAAAACAGCAGGTAAAGGCTAGCAGCAAAATCAGTCACATGAGGATAGCTAGTATAAAACAGCAGGTAAAGGCTAGCAGTAAAATCAGTCACATGAGGATAGCTATTATAAAACAGCAGGTAAAGGCAATCAGCAAAATCAGTCACATGAGGATAGCTGTTATAAAACAACAGGTAAAGGCTAGCAGCAAAGTCAGTCACATGAGGATAGCTATTATAAAACAACAGGTAAAGGCTAGCAGTAAAATCAGTCACATGAGGATAGCTAGTATAAAACAGCAGGTAAAGGCTAGCAGCACCATTAGTCACATGAGGATAGCTAGTATAAAACAGCAGGTAAAGGCTATCAGTAAAATCAGTTACATGAGGATAGCTGTTATAAAACAGCGGGTAAAGGCTAGAAGTAAAATCAGTCACATGAGGATAGCTAGTATAAAACAGCAGGTAAAGGCTAGCAGCACCATTAGTCACATGAGGATAGCTAGTATAAAACAGCAGGTAAAGGCTAGCAGTAAAATCAGTTACATGAGGATAGCTGTTATAAAACAGCGGGTAAAGGCTAGAAGTAAAATCAGTCACATGAGGATAGCTAGTATAAAACAGTGGGTAAAAGCTAGAAGTAAAATCAGTCACATGAGGATGGCTAGTATAAAACAGCAGGTAAAGACTAGCAGCAAAATCAGTGACATGAGGATAGCTGTTATAAAACAGTGGGTAAAGGCTAGAAGTAAAATCAGTCACATGAGGATAGCTAGTATAAAACAATAGGTAAAGGCTAGCAGTAAAATCAGTCACATGAGGATAGCTATTATAAAACAGCAGGTAAAGACTAGCAGTAAAATCAGTCACATGAGGATAACTAGTATAAAACAGCAGGTAAAGGCTAGCAGTAAAATCAGTCACATGAGGATAACTAGTATAAAACAGCAGGTAAAGGCTAGCAGCAAAATCGTCACATGAGGATAGCTAGTATAAAACAGCAGATAAAGGCTAGCAGTAAAATCAGTCACTTGATGATAGCTAGTATAAACAGCAGGTAAAGGCTGGCAGTGAAATCAGTCACATGAGGATAGCTAGATAATAGGATTAAATTGGCCATGCTAGAAACATACCGATTAATTCTGGACAGAACAATATTAGACTTCATTTTCCGATTACAAAATGAACCAAATAATGCCGCAAAAATGCTGTATTCCCAAAATTTATTATAAAACTTATAGTTAAACTTAAAGCCCCCTCCCCAGCGGGGAAAACTAGAACCCATAGCCATTGTCAATAAGTCACACATTTTTCTTAAAAGGACCTATAAGACCCTTTCTATCTGATGAAAGAGTATTTGATTCAACTCCAACCATCATGGTGAGTAAGAGAAGAAGATTTTTCTTTTGAGTCATAATCCTCTTACAAGCTAAGTTTTATCCCCTCTTAGCTCTCCTCCCAACTTAGACCCCCGACTCTGCCCGCCTTTGACACTTGCCCTGTTTTATACTAGGCCTAAGTCTAATAGCTACGTTGGGGGATCAGTATAATTCACGAATACAATTGTATTGGTCCATTTTTCCTAATGCCCTCCAAGTAAGGTTTTTCTGTCAAAAATTTCACCCTTTGAGGAATTTTAAGCTTTCTAGCTAAAGTTCTATTGGAAAGAAGATAGTTCCCGAAAAATGTAATAAAGTGTTTGAGCGGGAAGACATTCCTGAAATTTACGTACGCGATAAACGACTGCAACTGGAAACCCAAAGGCCGCGAAATAAAATTCCCAGAATCCTTACATATGAATCTGGTCTACTAATAACTATAGCAGTTATTCTTGTCTGCGTTAAACTCAAATGGTTGACCCAACTAAGTGAAATCAACCATCACACCATCCCAAAGTTCACCAAAAAATATTTGACTACGCTAATAGCGTTCTATACTCCACATAAGAATCTTTAGTAAAGCTCATCAATGTAATAGCTGAATGAATAAACGTATACGAAGACACTCTTACTAATCCATATGCAAGTATATTGTGAAAACTAACGTGGCCATGTTTGTGTGAGCCTGATAGTGGCGTTACAGTCTCATGTATGGTTGGGGCATTTAATTTAGACTCAGGCCACACATGACACATATCAAATCGTAATAAAAAATTAGTAAGAGGTTGACCTATTTGGATAACAACCGTATTGTAAATTGCTGTACATAACAAATGATGATTTATCTTCATAATAAATTTTCAATTAAACCTCCTTTGTACTCCTTCTCAAGTCCTGTCCCATAGATAGAACGTGATTAGGTTGAGTCCCTAATGCAATAAATCTAATACACTCAGTTTAAGGAACGCCTCAAATGTAAGTACTAGTATCCTGAGTGCGAGGTAGTCGCCAACAACGAGCGCGTAATAATTCACGTGTCACCCTATCATCAAGCCCCTAAAATATAACCAATGAAATCCTCGAGTCAAACATGGTATAAATATGAGGTTTGCTACTATACCGTAGCTTATCCCTCAAGTTGTGAAGGCTCTGAAACATATTTTCAAATATGCTGAACGCAAAGGCTGCAACTTTACTGTATTACTAACCAACTTAGCACTCTAAAGTGTGAATAATCAAGATTAATCCTTCGGAACATCACAAAAATTAGACGGATAAAACCCAGAAATGTGACTGAACCCTTCTATGCAACCAAAATAAGTCTCTATATAATAATATAAACCAACTTCACTGTTCTATGGATATAACAAAGTAAACCTTATGAGCTAAAATCCCACATGCTTGCTGTGAACATGGAATTAATAAATCTAGGGAACTGGCGTAGCCTTAGTATTTATACAACCGCGTCAGGTCCTTTATTCGACTGCCAAGCCCCAAAAGTCTATACGCTATGCGCGCACCAGAGTAGAAAATTCAAACTGAATGGTTTGCACTGCTAGCCGGAGTTTAACCTGCTGTTTGCGGCAATCAAGAATAAACCTCACGATTCATCCATGGTTCCCTTTATATTAAGTTGTTGATATCTCTTGATATTAGGCAATGCTAAGCCTTTACCTGCTGTTTGATAACAAGAAATAACCGTGTTGATTGTCAAAACAATTAAGCCATTTATCCACCCTTCCAAATATGATGAACAGATTTGTTAAAACTGCATCTGAGTCCCTTATAAAATCACCCTATGGACCACACGCTTTGAAGACTTAAAAATCATGTATAAATATAGTCACATACGTTTATACTAAACAGCTTTATCCTCTCATGTGAAAAGTCTTAATGTAAATATCCGTGCCCTTAATAAAACATATTCCCTTATATATGTCTCTATGTTGAAACTATTTTTATCCACCCCTAATCCTGTGTTATAAAGGAGCGAGCCCTATCTCCTCATTCGCTGAACTGCAATTTTATAACTAGCTTTTAGCCTACTTCACCTTGTACTGTCTTTATTTTCAACCAACTAAGTCTAATTACCCATCCTATGTTGAATTAAATTTCTAGAATTCTATGCTGCTTTATAGACCCACCATTGTACTAACATGTATTTCCAATTATAACTTACCATAATCCACCTATGTGAACCTATAATTGTTGATAAAAATGGGTTCACTGTGTTTACTGCATGACCTAATTATCACTGCTAGTTTTAACTAGCCGATTCCTCATAGTGTATAATTCTTACTGCACCTTTACCTGCTAGTTTAATTATAAAGCATATCCCCATGATTGACTGATTTCTACTGCCCTAGCCTTATAACCCTGCTGTTTTATAATAGGCTATCCTCTGTGAGACTGAATTTGCTGCTAGCCTTTACTTGCTGTATTTATAACTAAGCCATTCTCCATGCCATGAACTGAATTTTTAGCTAGCTATGCCCCTATTTAACCCAATGATTTAATACTAGCTAATCCTCATAGATGGGATGAATTTTACTGCCCTAAGCCTTTACTGCTGGTTAATAATACCATTCTTGTGAACTGATTTCATATCTGCCTGTAGCTTTAAGCTGTGTTTAATAAATAATAAGACCGTTACTTCTTCCCAATATCAACGCGTTGATCTACATCTTTGCTGCCTAAGCCTTGTATTATGTTTTCTTACAAATCTGCATTATTACAATTAATCCTATCAGTATGATTCTAGTTTCTGAAAAAAATGAACTTTAAGTTAATCTACATATTACCCTAAATAGATGACCAGTCTTATCATAATTGACTTGATTTTTCATTGATAGCCACATCATACACCTTGTAAGACAATTTGATAAAATCTAACTAGCTGAATGACCCTACGTATATTATCTCATGCCACTTAATTTTGCTGTCTTATCTATACTTCTATGTTGCAATTGCATTTCACGATTGTATCTTTACCCCTCAAATGTGAATAATCCTTATCTAATATAAGCACATGGACTATCCAGCTCAGAGTTTTATTACCTAGGAAACGAATTCTCCATTACGCGTGAGCCACTTGAAAATGCTCACACAGCCGCGTCATGGAAACATGAATACAATATCAGATATCTCCGGCCTAAGCTACCACCTTGTTCGCAACCCTTGCTGATGTGTCACCTTTTCATAGGATCGACCCATACATAATTTAACCAAGCATATCACTCTCATATGAGCGATCTTTAGTATTCTGTCTGTCTGCCTTTTATCAAACTTGCGCACATTTAATAATAATTTCACACGTTACTATCCTCAAAACTTGTAACCTTGAGTATTATGAACATGTCGACCTAGACCTATTACACTATTGGGTGTTAAAATAACCTAAGACCATTACCACTCAAAAGTGGATACTAAATTGCTATCTCTCAGCCACACCTGAGCCAATGAAAACACCACCAATATTAACATATATTGCTTCCAACCTCCTAAGCATCCATGCTCATAGATGATATAATGTATACTCATTTTATATCATGCTATAGCCTCCCCTGTCTTACACCCATGCTGTTTTTATACAGTGCTATTCACATAGATCGGATATTTCCAACAATCGTGATCTGATTTTATCTGCTAGTACTTTACCTGCTGTTTTATTACTAGCTATCCTTCATGTGGACTGATTTTAACTTGCTAGCTTTACCTTGACATCTTTGTTTATACTAGCTATCACTCATAGTTGACTGCATTTTACTGCTAGCCATTTACCTGCTTTTTAATCTAGCTAATCCTATTGTGACTGACTTTTACTTGCTAAGCCCGTTACCTACTGTTTAGATATACTAGCTACCTATTGGACTGATGTTGTACTGCTAATGTCTTTACCTGACGTTTTATACTAGCTATCCTAATTGTGACTGATTTCTGCTATACTTAACTACTGTATATATTGACTAGCATTCTCTATGTAGGGTCTGATTTCAGTGCCTATGCCTTACCCTGTTATTATACTAGCTATCCTCATGTGACTGATGTTACTGCTAGACTTTACCTGCTGTTTAAATTTGTTTAACTAGCTATTCCTCATCGTGAACTGATTTTGACTGACTGGACCTTTACCTGCTGTTTTTATATAGCTATCCTCATGTGACTGAATTTTACTGTAGCCCTTTACTGCTGTTTTATACCATAGCTATTCCTCATGTGGACTGATTTTATGCTTCTAGCTTTACCTGTCTGTATCTATAATAGCATATCCTCATGTGACTGATTTTATTGCTAGCCTTTACCTGCTGTTTATACTAGCTATCCTTCATGTGACTGATTTTCTGCCTAGCCTTTACCGCCTGTTTATTACTAGCTATCCTCATGTGACTGAATTTTACTGCTAGCCTTTACCTGCTGTTTTATAACTAGCTTATCTCATGCTGAGTGAGATTTTACTGCTAGCCCTTTACCTGCTGTTTTATTATACTAGCTATCCTCATGTGACTGATTTTGCTGCTAGCCTTTACCTGCTGTTTTATACTAGCTATCCTCATGTTGCGATTTTACTGCAAGCCTTTACCTACTGTTTTATACTAGCTATCCTCATATTTATAATTATTTTTATATTATTCTGTGACTGATTTTGCTAGCCTTTACCTTACTGTTTATATATACTAGTATATCCTCATGTGACTGATTTTACTGCTTAGCCTTTACCTACTGTTTTTATACTTAGCTATCCTCATGTGACTGATTTTACTGCTAGCCTTTACCTGACTGTTTTATATAATAGCTATCCTCAATTGACTGATTTTTACTGCTAGCTCTTACCTGCTGTGTTTTATTACTAGCTATCCTCATGTGACTGATTTTTTACTGCTAGCCTTTTACCTGCTGTTTTTTTTAACTAGCTATCCTCATAGTGACTGATTTTACTGCTAGCCTTTTACCTGCTGTTTTATACTAGCTATCCATAGTGTACTGATTTTGCATGCCTAGCCTTACCTGCTTTTTATACTAGCTATCCTCATGTGACTGATTTTACTGCTAGCCTTTACCTGCTGTTTTATACTAGCTAATCCTCATGTGACTGATTTTGCATAGCCTTTACCTACTGTATTTATACTAAAGCATCCTCATGTGACTGATTTTACTGCTTAGCCTTTAACCGCTGAGTTTTATTTTTATACTAGCTATCCTCATGGCTGAACTGATTTTACTGCTAGCCTTGTACCTGCTGTTTATACTAGCTACCCTCATGTGGACTGATTTTACGGCTAGCCTTTACCTGCTGTTTTTAAATAGCTATCCTCATGTGACTGATTTGCTAGCCTTACCTAGCGTTTATTAACTAGCTATCCTCATGCTGACTGATTTACTGCTAGCCTTTACCCGCTGTTTATATACTAGCTATCCTCATGTGACTGATTTTGCTGCTAGCCTTTACCTGCTGTTTTATACTAGCTATCCGTCATGTGACTGATTTTATTGCTAGCCTTTACCTGCTTTTTATAACTAGCTATCCTCATGTGACGATTTTGCTGCTAGCCTTTACCTGACTGTTTTATTACTAGCTATCCCATGTGACTGATTTTACTGCTAGCCTTTACCTGCTGTTTAGTATATACTAGCTCCTCATGGACGATTTTACTGCTAGCCTTAACCTGCTGTTTTATACTAGCTATCCCTCATGTGACTGATTTTACTGCTAGCCCTTTACCCGTGTTATCTTATATAGCTATCCTCAAGTGACTGATTTTACTGCTAGCCTTTACCTGCTGTTTTATAATAGCTATCCTCAAATTGACTGATTTTTGCTAGCCTTTACCTGCTGTTTTATACTAGCTATCCTCATGTGACTGATTTTACTGCTAGCCTTTAACCTGCTGTTTTATACTAGCTATCCTCATTGGCTGATTTTACTGCTAGCCTTTACCCGCTGTTTTATACTAGCTATCCTCATGTGGATGATTTTACTGCTAGCCTTACACCGCTACTTTCTATACTAGCTATCCTCATGTGACTGATTTACTGCTTAGCCGTTTTTTACCTACCTGTTTTTTATACTAGTTATCCTCATGTGACTGATTTTACTGCTAGCCTTTTACCTGCTGTTTATATACTAGCTATTCCTCATGTGACTGATTTTAGCTGCCAAGCCTTTACCTTCTGTTTTTATAATAGCAGTATCTCATGTGACTGATTTTAGTGCTAAGCCTTTACCTGCTGTTTATATACTAGCTATCCTCATGTGACTGATTTTACTGCTAGCTATTACCTGCTGTTTTATACTAGCTATCTATATGGACTGATTTGCTGCTAGGCCATTTACCTGCTGTTTTATAACTAGCTATCCTCATGCTGACTGATTTTACTGCTAGCCTTTACCTTGCTGTTTTTATACTAGCTATCCTCATGTGGACTGATTTTACTGGCTAGCCTTTACCTGCTGTTTATATACTAGCTATCCTCATGTGACTGATTTTATGCTGCTTGCCTTTTACCTGCTGTTTTATACTAGCATATCCTCATGTGACTGATTTTCTGCTAGCCTGTACCTGCTGTTTTATACTAGCTATCCTCATGTGACTGATTTTGCTGCTAGCCTTAACACTACTGTTTTTATACTAGCTATCCTCATGTGACTGTATTTATTTACCCGCTGACTAGCTGCTATTTTTTTTACCTATGTTTTAGAACTAGCTATACCTCATGTGACTGATGTGCTTGCTAGCCTTTACACCGCTGTTTTATAACTAGCTATCCTATGTGACTGATTTTACTGCTAGCCTTTACCTGCTGTTTTATACTAGCTATCCTCATGTTGACTGATTTTCGGCTAGCCTTTACCTACTGTTTTATACTAGCTATCCTCATGTGACTGATTTTACTGCTAGCCTTTACCTGCTGTTTTATATACTAGCTATCCCCATGTGACTGATTTTACTGCTAGCCTTTACCTACTGTTTTATATATAGCTATCCTCATGTGACTGATTTTACTGCTAGCCTTTACCTGCTGTTTTATACTAGCGATCCTCATGTGACTGATTTAACTGCTAGCCTTTACCTGCTGTTTTTATACTAGCTATTCCTCATGTGACTGATTTACTGCTAGCCTTTACCTGCTGTTTTTAATAGCTATCCCCATGTGACTGATTTTGCTGCTAGCCTTTTACCTGCTGTTTTAATAATAGCTATCCCTTGTGACTGATTTTACTGCTAGCCTTTACCTGCTGTTTATACTAGCTATCCTCATGTGAAATGATTTTACTGCTAGCCTTTACCGCTGTTTTTTATACTAGCTATCCTCATGTGACTGATTTTACTTGCTAGCCTTTACCTGCTGTTTATACTAGCTATCCTCATGTGGACATGATTTTACTGCTAGCCTTTACCTGCTGTTTTATAATAGCTATCCTCATGTGATGATTTTGCTGCTAGCCTTTACTACTGTTTTTATACTAGCTATCCTCATGTGACTGATTTTACTGCTAGCCCTTTAACCTGCTGTAAATAAGCTATCCACATGTGACTGATTTTTACTGCTAGCCCTTTACCTGTCGTTTTATAATAGCTATCCTCTGTGACTGATTTTACTGCTAGCCTTTTACTGCTGTTTATACTAGCTATCCTCATGTGACTGATTTTACTGCTAGCCTTTACCTGCTGTTTTATATATAGCTATCCTCATGTGATGAATTTACTGCTAGCCTTTACCTGCTTGCTTTACTAGCTACTCCCCTCCTCATGTGACTGATATCTGCTGCCAAGCCTTTTCGCCCTGCGTGTTATATTGATGACACGATGCCGCCTGAGTAGACTCAATGTGAGTTGCATCTTTTATGCTAGCCCTTTACCTGCTGTTCGTATTACTAAGCTATCCTCAATGTGACTGATTTTACTGCAGCCTTTTTACGCCGTCTGATTATTTTATACTTAGCTATCTTACAAGTGGTGATTTATTCTGCTGCCTTTATACTGCTGTTTATAAA
>SAYR01047520.1:0-11262 GCA_004382745.1 Argopecten irradians irradians
CGATGTTTAAAGTAAAACAATGCCAAAATTGCCGTAGTGATGTAACATGTAGATATTAAATTGGTAAAACAAAACCATATTTTTTGGTAGTGATGTAGATGTTAATGTAACCCCCAAAGCCAATATTTGCGTAGTTGCATGTAGATGTTAATGTAAAACAAAGCCATATTGGAAATGTGCAGAGGTTAATGTGAACAAAGCCATATTTGTTAGTGATGTAGATGTTAAAGTAAACAAAGCCATATTTGCGTAGGTGATGTAGATGGAAAAGTAAAACAATGCGCCCACATTAATTTGGTAGTGATGCTACATGTAGATGTTAATGTGAACAAAGCCATATTTTTGGTAGTGCGGTAGATGTTAATGTGAACAAACCATAAGGTATGATAGATGTTAATGTGAAAAAAAAAGCCATATTGGTAGTGATGTAGATGTTAAAGCTAAACAAACCCATAAATTGGTAGTGATAGACATTGAGATGTTAATGTGGAACAAAGCCATATTTGTAGTGATGTAGATGTTAATTGTGAACAAAGCCCATAATTGCGTAGTGATAGATGTAAATGTGAACAAAGCCATATTGTAGTGATGTAGATGTTAAAGGTAAACAAAAGCAATAATTGGTAGTGAATGTACATGTAGATGTAATGTGAACAAAGCCCATATTTGGTAGTGATGTATATGTTAAAGTAAACCAAAGCCTCGTTTGGTAGCGATTGTAGATGTTAAAGTAAACAAGGGCCATAATTGATAGTGATGTAAGATGTTAAAGTAAACAAGCCATAATGGTAGTGATGTAGATGTTAAAGTTAAACAATTGCCAAAATGTAGTGATGCTACATGTAGAGATATTTAATATGGAACCAAGGACATTATTTGGTAGGTGATGTAGATGTAAGGTTAAACCAAAAGCCATATTTGGTAGTGATGTTAGATGTCTAAATGTAACCCAAAGCCATATTTGGTAGTTGAATGTAGATGTTAATGTAACAAAAGCTATATTTAGTAGTGATGCAGATGTTAAATGTTAAACAAAGCCATAATTGTAGTGATGTAGATGTTAATTTGTGAACAAAGCCCATATTTTGGTAGTGATGCAGATGTTAAAAAGTTAACAAAGCCATAATTTTGGTAGTGATGTACATGTAGAGATGTTAAGTAAACAAAGCCATATTGGTAGTGATGTAATGTTTAATGGTAACCAAACCTATATTTTTAGTTGATGCAGATGTAATGGTAAACAAAGCCATAATTTGGGTAGTGATTGTAGATGTTAATGTAACAAAGCCCAATATTGGTATTGTGATGTAGATGTTAATGTTAACAAAGCTATATTTTGTTAGTGATGCAGATGTTATTAAACAAAGTTCATAATTGTTAGTAAATGGCAGATGTTAAAGTTAAACCAAAAGCCATATTTGGTAGTGATGTTAGATGTTAATGTGACAAAGCCATATTTTGGTAGTGATGCAGATGTTAATGCTAAACCAAAGCCCATATTTGTAGTGATGTATATGTTTAAAGTAAACCCAAAGCCATATGGTAGTGATTATAGATGTTAATGTTAAACAAAGCCATAATTGGTAGCGATGTAGATGTTAATGTGAACAAAGCCATATTGGAAGTGATGCAGATGTTAATGTGAACCAAAAGCATGAAAAATTGGTAGTGATGCAGATGTTAATGTGAACAACCATAAATGGTAAGTGCATGTAGATGTTTTTAATGTGAAAAAACAAAAGCCATAATTGGTAGTGCATATAGATGTTAATGTGAACCCCAAAGCCATAATGGTAGGATGTAGATGTTATTGTGAACAAAGCCATAATGGTAGTGATGTAGATGTTAAAGTGAACAAACCATAATTTGGTAGTGATGTAGATGTTATGTGAACCAAGCCATAATGCGTATTGATGTAGATGTTAATGTAAACAAAAGCCATAATTGGTAGTGATGTAGATGTTAAATGTGAAACAAAGCCATATTTAGTAGCTGATGTAGATGTTAATGTATACAAGCCATAATTTGGTAGTGATGTTAAGATGTTTATGTGAACAAAGCCATAATGAGTGATGTAGAGTTAAAGACAAAAGCCATAATTGCTAGTGATGCAGATGTTAATGTAAACAAAAGCCATATTTTGGAAGTGATGCAGATGTTTAAAGTAAACAAAACCATTAATTGGTAGTGAGCAGATGTTAATGTAAACAAAGCCACATATTTGGAAGTGATTGCAGATTGTTAAAGTAAACAAAGCCATAATGGTAGTGATGCAGATGTTTAAAGTAAACAAAAGCCCATATTGCGTAGTGATGTAGGAATGTTAATGTGAAACAAAGCCATAATGGTTAAGTGATGCAAAGATGTAATGTGTGAACAAAAGCATAATTGTAGTTGATGTAGATGCTAATGCTGACCAAAGTTCATATTTGGTAGTGATGTAGCATGTTTAATGTAAACCAAAAAGCATAATGGTAGCGATGTAGATGTTAATGTGACAAATGCCATATTTGGAAGTTGGATGCAGCATGTTAATGCTGAACCAAAAGCCATAAATTGGTTAGTGATGTTAGATTGTTAAAGTAAACAAAGCCATAATGGTAGCGATGTAGATGTTAATGTGACAAAGCATATTTGTGGTAGATGCAGATGTTAATGCTGAAACAAAGCCCATAATTGCGTAGCTGATCTAGATGTATATGTGAACCACAAAGCCATTAATTGTAGTTGATGTAGAGTCAATGTGAACAAAGCGCATAATTGTAGTGATGAGATGTAAATGTTTGAAAAAGGCATAAATTTGTAGTGATGTAGATGTTAAAGTAAACAAGCCTCGTTTCGTAGTGATGTAGATGTAATGTTACAAAAGCCATAATGGTAGTGATGTAGATGTAATTGTAAACCAAAGCCATTAATTGCTAGCTGATGTAGATGTTAATGGTGAACAAGCATAAATTTTGGTTGTGATGAAGATGTTAATGCTTAAAACAAAGCCATGAATTGGTAGTTGATGTAGAATGTAATGTAAAACCCCAAAGGCCCATAATTTTGGTAGTGATGTAGATGTTAAATGTAAACAAAGCCAATTAATTTGGTAGTGATGTAGATGCTAATGTGAACAAAGTCATATTGGTAGCGATGTAGATGTTAATACGTAACCAATGCCATAATTGTAGCGATGTAGCATTGTTAATGTGAAACAAAAGCCATATTGGAAGTGATTGCAGATGTTAATAGTGAACAAAGGCCATGAATTGGTAGTTTGATGTTAGATGTTAAAGTAAACAAAGCCATTAATTGGTGCGATGTAGATGCTTAATGTGAACAAAAGACCATATTTGGTAGTGATGCAGATGTTAAATGTGAACAAAGCCATTAATTGGTAGTATGTAGATTTAATGTGAAACCAAAGGCCATTAATTGGTATTTTGATGTAGATGTCAATGTGAACAAAAGCCAATTAGTAGTGATGTAGATGTAATGTAATAAAGCCATATTTGGAATGTGTAAGATGTTAATGTACACAAAGCCATATTTGGTAGTGATTAGATGTTTAATGTAACAAAGCTATATATAGCTAGTGCAATGCAGATGTTAATGTAAAACAACCCATAATTGTAGTGCAATGTAGTGTTAATGCTTGAACAAAGCCATATTTTTTGTAGCCATATTTGGTTGTTGATGTAGATGTTAATTGAAAAACAAAGCCCATATGGTAGTGATGCAGATGCTTTCATACCGGGGAATGAAGATTATCAGTAGGAAGTCGGTGTCCCAGTGATAAAAATAAAGCTTGAAAGTCAGCTCATTATATTAATCAAGCGGACTTCAAAACGCTTTTATTGATCCGGAAAAAACATAATCTTTCATCCGCGCAGAAGCTCGGTGCTATGCTATTGCAAGCCGTTCAAGTGATAGACACTTTCAATTATAATCAGCTGACTAAAAACGGATTATCTGCTTACGGCAAATAAAATGTGGATTTCCTTCTCAAAGGGGGTTTGGGCGACAAGGACAGTGAGTTGTGAATAAAATGAATAAAAAATAAAACAGGAAATTCGGCCTCATTATTTTCCATTAAAAATTGCGACTTTTAACATTGCATAATTAAATGTTTACTGAAAATCTGGCTGCGCCACTTTAAGGCCTTGCCTTCAGTCATATTACGAGAAACACCATACCCATTGATTTACTGAAGAACAGCGGGAGGGTTGTACATGTAGCGTGTAGCTAAATCACAACCAAAAATATGTAGAGGGCACTGTTTGATCATTTGATATATATAAATTACTTTGCTGTTTATTGACAGCATTTTTAAAATGATTTGTCAATGATGATCATTTAAGATATTTAAGTCTCGTATTTTGTAAATTTATACTTTCGTCTCCATTAGATAAAATAAACTATTCCAATTCTACATCCTCTTGTCGTCTGCTTTTAATTGTTGAAATATAGGAACTAAGAATAAAATTTAAAATAATAATTTATTAAAGGCCCACTATCTTCCGAAATGGTTTTTTGATTTTTTTAAAATGGAATTGTCAAAACGAGATTGATATTTATTTTGTAGAGTGGCAAAAGTTATTTAAACTTAAACGTTCAATACTACACTTATTATCACCTTTCCTAAACAATTTAATAAGAATAAATAAAATTGTTAAGTTTCATAACGCGGTCGTCCTATGTTTACAATGTACCCCCGTCGTTCTAAATACGCGCTGTAGTTGTCCTATCCACTTGCGGCAGACGGTTAAAACAGCGAAATGACTCTCCCATGTTATCATTTATACGCAGGAAAATCTTGCATATGTTGGGTTGTATATAAACCTCATATTAGGCCTATCCGCGATAATATTTTCTGAGGTTATTAATGTTATTAAGACATCTATATATTTTTTGCTCGGAAAGTAGTGGGCCTTTAACTGACCCATCGCTTTTATTTGTCTTGTCGAATTCTGTTAAGCCGCATGATCCGTTCTTTCTCAGGGTCGTAAACAAACAATGACAGCATATTGTGTATAGCCCTAAAAAGGTTATGAACTTTTCCCCAAAATTACAAGTCTAGAAAGCTTAGAGGTCCAAAGATATAAATATACAAAATTTTATTTTATGACTTATACGTACCGACCAGAAAGCTCAAAAGTTAACGCCTCAAAGCTAGAAATGCTACTTTGCGCATGTCCCGGAATAAAAGGTTGTTTACCAGCATGAGCGAGCTTTGCAGTTGAAAAGTCGCCGCTTAGAATCAACTGCTTATTCGAAGTGAATAAGGGATTATTTTAAAACTCTAAGAAATGTGTGGAATTTACTGAGAATCTATTAATATTGGAAACGCATTCGAGCTATGACAACAAACTTTGATTGTGAATTGATCTCAAACCACATAAACTGACTTCTCTTCGTCTCTATAAGGTGTAGTGGGCCCGAAGGGGTACACAGTATTCTATAAGTGTTTTGGTCGCTTTTGGAATTGGGGGATACCATTAGTAAAATAGAGATTAGAAATCAGGAAAAGTTGTTGTATGGAACAATTATAACAAGATTTAAAATCTTGGATTTACAACGGACGCGTTTCCTTAAGATGAATCCGCATTCCTTCAGTGTATACATAGTACGTGTACAATGTTAGCTACTGTTACAGGCTTACAGCGTCAGGAGTGTGATATTCTTTTCCGCATACTAATTTGTGTATTTATGTATATCAGTGATATATATCCTTTTACATGTATGCTTATGGATATTACTGTATTAAGAAGGCCACTTTCAAATTACTTCATCAGTGCTCGTGGTGTTAAGGATTGTATTTTTTTTAGAACTTACAGTCACTAGTCACGTAACTCGTTTATCCTATCTGCCTTGGTCTAATTATATTAAAAATTCACACCAATACATCATGTGTTGTAAGAAAGGAATAGGTAATTGACTTTTTACAATAGTATTTATAATATTATGTCAAATACATGAGGCCTACATAAAATTCTGGCACTAATTTAGTACCATTATTCTTCACCCATGAAAATGCCTAGACCTCTGTAATTCAAGAAAAGACTAACTTACATGTAGTATCTAGTTAAGGTTTTGATTTTGATTAAACTTGTGTTTCAAATATGTGTAAATTATCATTAAATTTGTGTTTGACAGAAAACAATTGAAACTAGTTTGTTTTACATGTAGGCTTACACTGAAAGATTATGTACATGCATGTATACAATATTTATTTATGTACATAACTGACATTTACTCCATATTTTTCTTTAATAGAATGTATGGGACCTTCAACCAGATGACAGAAGTGCAAGATGCCGATGCAGCTCGCCCAAAATAAAAAGGGAAAAACAACTACATGTACCCGAGATCAAAACTGACAGCTAAAAAAAATAAAGTCTGTTTTGTAATGTACCCCATTAATATATTAGAACCAGAAGAAATTATTTTCAAGAAGGAAGGACAGAACAAACCTAGCATTAATTCTTTACTATTATTTCACCAATATTTTTTCAAATATTTATTTCTTCTTCACACAAAATTGGAAAAGGAATTGATAATGATTTTGCATGTTTAACATACCTAGTATGTATACTTTTGCAATAATTATATGCTGGACAAAGGAAGTAATTCCAATTTTATGAAACAATAACCAATTTAAAATAATATATGTCATTTGTTTTGATTGATATAGAAAGAAATAGACTGACAATAACTTCTAATTAGTCCAGGTCAATTCAAGGTCTACATGTAACAAGCTCTTAGCAACTCCACTTAGTGTTTGGAGCCAAAAGATCACCACTAAAAGGAATTAGGGATTGCTTGAATATATTAAAATAAACTATACAAAAAATTACAACTAATAAAGTTGCTAATTTTCCACCGTTAGATTATATTACATACTAAAAAATGAATTTTACTGCAATTACTCTGATGACATGAGAAATCACTATGCTATGGTCAGCTTATATACTACTGGATTCTTATTTTGAACTCAAGTCATGTTTTTATTGACTTAAAATTAAATGCATAAATATGTGTACATGTTAACACTATACAATGTATATTATGAAGTGCTAATTTGTGCATGAATATGATTTGTTATAAGAAAACAACCTAAGGTCTTCATTATACATTATGAATTACGCTGACATTCATATTATATGGCTAGTCTTATGTTCATTGGCAAGCCATATTCATGTACAGTAACATCACAAAATTTAACCAAGGCGAGCTGTCTTCATTAATCTACACAGAATATATACATAATTGCGCATGTTAGACATTCAGAAACTTTTAACACACATTAAACTGCCTTATTCAAACCTCACCCCATTCCTTTCTTTTTTTTTATTTTTAATTTTCCGTAATCCTTTGAAATCATATAACCAAATGTTTTAATAGTTTCACCAGGAAATTTAATCATCATGTTTTTAACGAACAAAGGAAGCCTTTCCCACATAAATATTCAGAAATCATACAACAATAACATGTTTTGAGACTTTTATACTCGTTTATGGCGCGTACATTTGGTTGATTTTTTAAACTAAGAGAATATGTAATGTTTCTACCACAATTGTTGTCGATTTATTTCAACTCATCAGGAATTGCTTATATGTACACACCGTTGCATTATATATATGATATTCACTAGTGAATATAAAACCTTCCGGCGTTTTGGATTGGCTTGAAGAAATGACCTTTGACCGGTACTACTTTTTCTACCCCACGTGATCAATGTTTACGTCGTCTGCTATTCAACTTCCAACATCATGGCTGCGATGACGAAGATTGGTCAATATGGCGACCAGAGTGAAGTATGTGACGGGAAAGGCGCGGGGAGCTAAATCAAGATTCTATTTCAAGCAGACACTAATTATGGTTTCGACCGATTTGAATTCAGTTTTGATTCAGGCAAAATAGAACTGAAGCCCGCGGTATCGGTTCGACGTCATACCGTCAGCCCCAGGTCGCGACGTTACATATCACAAACTAACGTTAGAATCTGTCCACGAATCGCCGAAAACCACCTTCAGAGTACATTAACACCCCAGTGATAAGCCCATGATCCATATTTGTTTCAGACAAAGATTCATTAGAAACAGATTTGATGCTGACAGATTCATTTGCTTCAGAGGTCAACAAAAACACTAAGAAAAAAACTGATTTAGATATGAAAAAAAGTACGGAGATTTTTTTCAGTGTGTTCTCAAGGAAAAAGGCCATTAGAAATCGGGAATCCAGCCAGTTCAGCTGAACAAGTTTACTTTGTATCTTTTTTTATGAATGTAGAAACAATTATGGAAAAGGAATATGACCTGCCTACCATAGAAAACATTGCATGGTAGCATTGACGGTATTTGAAATCGAAAAGATTACGGGCAAACAACTAACAACAAAGTGTTAGAGTTTTCTAAGGTAATGGAGTTTAATCAAATCTAATGCAAAAAAAAACGCTAAACGAGAGAAAGCGAAATTTAGAAAAAAGAGGGCTGATGCTGTCAACAAAGACATAGATAAAATTGTATGACGTAGGTCAACTTGCAGTTCACACAACCCTTGAACAGTTTGTTAAGAACAGTTTGGTTTCTTAAAATACTGTGCATTTTGGCATTGCGAGGTGTTACTGAAACACATGGGATATGGTTGTTGGGGGATATTAAGCTATGTGAAGATTCGAGAATAATGAGTACATTGAATTTCGCTCGGTGAACGGCAAACTAAAACAAGGCCTGGATCAAATTCCTAAGAATTAAGGGCCGTCCCCCCGCGCGGCCTGGGCTACCCCTTTAAAACCCATCACGCTGCCCTGTCGCACTTATAAGGTCTTACCAATCTCGCGTCCGCCCAACAACTTGCCATGATGATGCCCACCCTATTTATTATCGCCACTAATACCAAAACCATGGGACAAATCTACAGGTGGTATTAAGTGCCAGCCCTGTCGGCGTAAAAAATATAACTGGGAAGATTCATGACTACAATGGCAGAAAATGCAGGTAATATTTTTATGAATTCATCCTAAACTTCCATTATAATAAACAAGCTGCCTGTCAACAAAGTAAGTTAACAAAAACTAAGCCCCGCCCCTTTCAGATTGCTACACATGGCTATACAAGTATTACAGTGTGTACTGAAAAGCTACACGATGTCATGTGTGGCATTTTCAAAAATTTCACACAACAGCGTCAAGGTCGATTTTCTTGGTTATTTGCCACTTTTATACTTAATGGGATTACTGAATTATGACCGTGATACAGGATTTTCATATTTTGCAATAAAAATGTTTTATAGGCTTGACGAAGCAAAACAGGGGAAATGGAAAAAGCGCCTCACGAACATAGCGCCCAAGAAAGTAATTTGTACAGAAGGTTTGAATGATAACGGCGTTGCCTCCCAATCAGATATGCAGGCTATTAATAAATATCTTGTACGTAAATAATAACAAAATGTATGTTTTTAATGCAGACTTACCTAAATTAAGAAAATACATCCATCACAAATATTCCGGTACAGTAGCGGCTACTGTTAACTTTTTTACGAATCACTTAGCATATTTTTGCATTTTTTTATCCTTTCAGATTTCCGGACACAAGAACATCCAGAGTATTAACAACATTCGACAATCACTCAAACCAACATAGGTGACGATCTCAAGAACAATTGTCGAACGCGCACTCAGAGCAGATCGGCTCAGCAGCAAAACAAATCCATCATCCGGCCCCCGGGCCAATCATGCACTTAGTGTATCAAAACGGTGGAAGATGTCAAACTTCAAAACGTAATCAAACAGACCACATGTACACAAAACACCGCTCCCGTCATTGTTTTTCGGACCCCATAATTGTGATCTTTCACAATAAAACATCAACAACAAGTCCGTGTTGTACTTGAGCGAAACGCCAAACGGCCAAGGCTGCTTTACTCCGACCAAGCTGGACACGGGACTAGAGCTGGGTTGAAACAATCCGCGCGGGAAATTACGTCACATGCCAAGGCCCCACACAACGTTAAATTTGCGCCCATATAGTCCCGGTCAATATGATTAAAGAGAATGAAATGACTGGGTTTCGGCATATCCAAAATACATTTAATTATCATTATTTTATAGAAAATATTGATGTATTACAATTATTTTTAAAGTAATAAAAAATAATTACGAAATTGAAATGTTTGCCATATTTAATTAGTTTCTGTATCAATACAGGTTTATATCACTTACGCCTATTTGATACGGAACTCTAGTAAAAAAAACGTGAGGCCTAATTGTCACGAAAAAAAACATTTATGTGGTTAGAAACAGGTCACACCACTCGCAAACTATTCGGATATTGAAATAATTTCCCTCTCGTGGGAAATTATTTTTTAAAGCTTACAAAAGACACTCGCCCTAAAACTCGTGTCTTTTGTTAACTTTTAAAAAATAATTCACTCGAGTGAAATAAATTCAATATCCAATAGCTGCTCGTTGTGTAACCTCTATATACGTGTATACACATATGACATTGAACAAAAATGCATATTATGTCAAGTTTGCTCTCCGTGCTTTTTTTACTTGATTTATTATTATATTTCATTTGGACCTTTATAAAACAAGTTATATGGTTATCCAAGGCAAGTCAAATATCATATTTATTTTAAAAATATCACCAGAGATTACATGTAGATAACCATTTTCGTCTCTATATAGTACGATGTGTCTTGTCTATTTCATTATTTATCAATACCATTATTTATAAATCTGGTACATTTTTGTACAATTTATTATCTTGTCTAGTACGATGTATGGTATCGCAACACATATTTTATAGGAAGTTTAAATACCGTTCCCACAAAAATCCCTCCGATGGCCCCCGGAAATTAGGCAAAGCATAGTCAACCGAGACCGAATGGAAGTATTGTTTACACGACGATAATGTATATATATTGTTCTGGGGGACTCTTTAACTTCATCACATAACAAAACATTCACTTGTTCTTGATAAGTAACAAGTTTTTCTGTAGAAGTTCCTGCTAACATGAACGACACACTTTTGACTGGGCACGCCATTTCGTTTGGTCTGGAAAGTCACGTGATCGTCTAAGATTGAAAACTCTGGATATCGAATTTTTAATCATTAATTTCTTTTTGGACTTTTTGGGTGTGTAATTAGGGGAAAGTTGATAACTTTTTATAATATATGTACCCTAATTTTTCTTTCGTTGATTTACGGACCCTGAAAGATACGGATTATGCGGCTTTAATTAAAGAATATTGTTAATATGTAGTAGTCAGCC
>SAYR01047643.1:0-11485 GCA_004382745.1 Argopecten irradians irradians
TTATCAATTACACTAATATAATAATACAGTTACTTACTGGAATCTGACGTTAGCATTACTACACTATATAATAGTATACATACTAACGGAAGCTGGTCATTCATTGACACTATATAAATAGTATACATACTATTGGAATCTGGTTATCATGGACACTTATATAATAGTATACAACTACTGAATCTGGTATCATGGACACTATATAATAGTATACAGTACTACTGGAATCTGTTAACATTGGACGCTACATAATGTATGCAGCTAACCTGGATTCTGGTTATCATTGGACACTAATAAATAAGTATACATACTTACTGAATCGTTAATCATTTAAACACTATATAAATATATACAGTATTTACTGGAATTTTGTCATATTCGACACTATATAATAGTATACAGTACTAACTGGAACTGGTTATCATTAACACTATATAATAGTATACAAGTATTACGGGAATCTGGTCATCATTTGGACACTATATCATATATATCTATTATGTATACGCAGACTCACTAGGAATCTGGATCATTAATACTATTAAATAGTATACCATACTTACTGAATCTGCGTTCACATTGACACTATATAATAGGTTATACAGTAAACGTACTGGAATCTGTCATCATAGACACTTATTATTAATTTATACAGTAACACTGGAATCTCGTCATCATGGACACTATATAATAGTATACAGATACTTACTGGAATCAGTTGTCATTGCGACAACTATATATAGTATACATTACTTACTGAAATCTGTCTATCACTATATAATTGTATACAGTATTATTGGAATCCTGTCATCATGGACACTGATATAATAGTAGTACCCCAGTACCATTACGGAATCTGGTTATCATTGACACTAATAATAAATACAGTACTGACCGTAATTGTTATTCATTGGACACTATATTAATTGTTAACAGTAAACATACTGAATCTGTCATCATTAGGACACTAATAATAGTAACAAGTTATAACTGAATCTAGTTATCATTGGACACTATTGAATAGTATACAGTACGAAACTGAAATCAGTTATCATGGACACAATATAATGTATACAGTACTTACTGGAATCTGGTCATCATTGGACACTATATAATAGTATACTAGTACCTAACCCGAATCAGTTATCATTGGACACTAAATTAAAGTATACCCAGTAACTAACTGGAATCAGGGTTATCATTGGACACTATATATTGTCATCTACATCCCGTTAGCACGAGTCTTGCCCCCATTCAGATACTTAGTTGCTGCAACGAAGTCGCGTTGCCGTCATGAAAATTTTGCTTTCAATATACAGTAACTTACGAATCTGGTTATCATTGGAAAAACTATATAATATTAGTATCATTACTTGTTGTGAAGCTGTCATCATTGGCAGAACATTTAATAGTATGACAGTCTTACTGGGGTCTGGTCTACAGTTATACACTATATAAATAGATACCAGGATTTATCTGGAATCTGGTCATCGATGGACACTAATAATGTATACAGTTTTACTGGAATTCTGGGTCATCATTGGAGCACGTATATAATAGTATTACAGTGTACTTTACTGAATTCGGTAATCATGGGACACTATAAATAATAATTATGGTTATACAGTACTTACTGGAACTTGGGTTTATCATAGGACTATATAAATAGGTATACAGTACGTACTGGAATCTGGTCATCAATGGACACTAATATAATAGTATACAGTACTGTACTTGAATCTGTGCGTTATCAATTGGACACTATATAATAGTATACAGTAACTTACTGGAATCTGGTGCTCAATTGGACACTATAATAATAGTTTTACGAACTTACTTTGAAACTGGTCATAATATTGGACACTATATTAATTATATACCAAGTACTTACATGGAATGCTGTCATCATTGGACCACTGTATAAATAGTATCAGTACTTAACTGGAATCTGTTCGATCATTGGACAACTATTATAATTGTATACAGTACTTACTGAGAATCTGGTCATCATTGAACACTATATAATAGTATTACAGTACTTACTGTAATCTGGTTATCATTGGACACGTATACTAATTGTTATTACAGTACTTATACTGGAATCTGGTCATCATTGACACTATATAATTAGTATACAGTTTACTTACTGGAACTCAGTTATCATTGGACCACTATATTAATTGTAATACAGTACTTACTGGAATCCTGGTCATCATTGGACCACTATATAATAGTATACAGTTACTTACTGGAAATCTGGTTATCATTGGACACTATATATGATATAAGTACTTACGGGGAATCTGGGTTATCATTGGACACTATATAATAGTATTACAGTAACTTACTGGAAATCTGGTTATCAATTGACACTATATAAATTAGTATACAGTACATACTGGAATCTGGTCATCAATTGGACACTATATAATAGTATACAGTACTTACTGGAATCTAGTATCATTGACACTATATAATAGTATACAGTACTTACTGGAATATCACGTTATCATTAGACACTATATAAATTAGTATACAGTTACTTTACTGGAATCTGGTCATCATTTGGACACTATATAAATAGTATACATTACTTACTGGAATCTGTCAGATCATTGGACCACTATATAATATGTATTACAATACTTACTGGAATCTGGTTATCATTAGGACACTATATAATAGTATACAGTTACTTACTGGAATCTGGTCATCGATTGGACACTATAATAATAGTATACAATGCTAACTGGAATCTGGTTATCATTGACACTATATAATAGTATAGCAGTACTACTGGAATCTGAGTTATCATTAGCACACTATATAATAGTATACATTACTTACTGGAGATCTGCGTCATCATTGGACACTAATATAATTGATATACAGTACTTGACTGGAATCTGGTCATCATTGGACACTATAAATAGTATATCAGTACTTACTGGAATCTGGTCAATCATTGGACCACTATAATAATAGTATACAATACTAACTGGATCTGTCATCATTGGACACTAATATAATAGTATACAGTTACTTTACTGGAATCTTGGTCATCATTGGACACTATATAATAGATATACAGTACTTTTTGGAATCTGGTCATCATTGGACACTATATAATAGTATACAGTCTTACTGGAATCTGGTTATCATTGGACACTATATAATAGTATACAGTACTTACTGGAAATCTGGTATCATTAGACACTATATAATAGTATACAGTACTTACTGGAATCTGGTCATCATTGGACACCTATATAATAGTATACAGTACTTACTGGAATCTGGGTCATCATTGGACACTATATAATTGTATACAGATACTTACTGGAATCTGGTCATCATTGGACACTATAAAATAGTATACAGTACTTACTGGATGTCGTTATCATTGGACACTATATAATTAGTATAACATACTATACTGGAATCAGTTATCATTGGACACTATAAATAATTGTACTACAGTACTTACTGGAACTGGTCATCATTGGACATACATATACTAATATAGTATACAGTACTTAACTGGAATCTGGTCATCATTGGACACTATATAATAGTATACAGTACTTACTGGAATCTGAGTTATCATTAGAACACGATATAATAGTATACAGTACTTACTGGAATCGGTCATCATTGGACACTATATAATAGTATACAAGTACTTACTGGAATCTGGTCCATCATTGGACACTATATAATAGTATACAGTACTTACTGGAATCTGGTTATCTTGGACACTATATAATTGATATACAGTACTCCTGGAATCTGGTCAATTCATTGGACACTTTTAATATGATATGTATACAGTACTTACTGGAATCTGTTTATCATTAGACCACACTATATAATAGTATACAGTACTTCACTGGGATATGTCATCATTACACTATATAATTAGTATACAGTACTTACTGGAATCTGGTTATCATTGGACACTATATAATAGTTATACAGTACTTAACTGAATTCTGGTTATCATTGGACACTTATATAATTGTTATACAGTACTTACTGGAATCTGGTCATCATTGGACACTATATAATAGTATACAGTATTTCTGGAATTACGTTTATCATGGACACTATATAATAGTATACATTACTTACTGGAATCTGGTCATCATTGGACACTATATAATAGTATACAGTGCTACTTGGAATCTGGTCATCAATGCGACACTATATAATAGTATTACTCATACTTACTGGAATCTGGTCTATCATGGACACTATATGATAATATTACAGTACTTACTGGAATCTGGTCATCATGGACACTATATAATAGTATACAGTACTTTGATTGGAATCTGCTCATCATTGGGACACTATATAATAGTATACCAGGTCTTACTGAATCTGTTATCATTGGGACACTAATAATAGTATACAGTACTTACTGGAATCTGTATCATTAGACACTATATTAATATAAATACAGTATTTTACTGGAATCTGGTCATCATTGGACACTATAAATAGTTATACAGTACTTACTGGAATCTGGTATCATTGGACACTATTATTGTATACAGTACTTACATTGTCAGATTAGACACTATATAATATGTATACAGTTACTTACTGGGATTGTTGTTATTATTGGACAGTATATAATAGTATACTACTCAAACAGGAAGCTGGTTATCATTGGACACTATATAATTGTATACAAGTACTTACTAGGAATCTGGCATCATGACACTATATAATAGTATACCATCATTGGACAACTATATAATAGTATACAAGTACTTTAACTGAAAATCTGGTCATTATTAGGACATTATATCAATAGTAATACAAGTACTTACTGGAATCTGGTTCATCCATTGGACCACTATATAAAGTTTAACAGTACTTCCTGGGATCTGGTCATCATTACACATATGTATAATTGTTTACCGTACTTACTGAATAATGGTCTATCATATGGATATTAATATATACCTATTTCTGGAATCTGGTACTCTATTGGGACACTATATAATAGTTATACAGTATATCTTACTGGAATCCTGGTCCTATCAATTGACACTATATAATTAGTATTAGTCACAGACACAGTCATAATGACGTGATTTAATCAAGTACTTATGTTATACCATATTAGCAACTTCTTGTCATCATTAGACACGTGAGCTATAAATTAGTATACAGTTAACTTACTGGTGTAAGTCTGGTCATCATTGGACACTATATATTATATTAGCATGACCTTCCTGGAATCTGGTCATCATTGGACCACTAGATATAATAGTATACTTAGTAACGTTAGTCTTACTGGAATCTGGGTTATCATTGGAACACTATATAATAGTCATCATTACAGTACTTACTGGTAGAATCTGGTACATCATTGGACACTATTTAATAGTATATACAGTACTTACTGGAATCTGGTCATCATTAGATCACTAATATAATAAGTATACAGTATTTATATGGAAAACTGGTCAATCATTGGGACACTAATTATAATAGTATACAGTACTTACTGGAATCTGAGTTAATCATTGGATACTATATAATAGTATACAGTACTTACTGGAGTCATCATTGTGACACTATTTAATAGTACATAGTATACAGACTTACTGGAATCTGGTCATCATTGGACACTATATAATAGTATTACAGTACTTACTGGAATCTGGTCATCATTAACACTATATAATTGTATACAGTACTTACTGGAATCTGGTTATCATTGGACACTATATAATAGTATACAGTACTTATGAATCTGGTTATCATTGGACACTATATAATAGATATCATTACTTACTGGAATCTGGTCATCATTGGACACTATATAATAGTATACAACTTACTGCAATCTGGTCATCATTGGACACTATATAATTGATATACATACTTACTGGAATCTGTTATCATTGGACACTATATAATTGTATACAGTTACTTACTGCGAATCCTGGTCATCATTGGGACACTATATAATAGTATACAGTAACTTACTGGAATCTGGTCATCATATGACACTATATAAATAGTATTTACAGTACTTACTGGAATCTGGTCATCATTGGACACTATATAAATAGTATACAGTTCTATACTGGAATCTGGTCATCATTGGACACTATATAAAGTATTACAGTTACTTACGCTGGAATCCTGGTCATCATTAGGACACTATATAATAGTATACAGTACTTACTGGAATCTGGTCATCATTGGACACTAATAAATAGTATATAGTACTTACTGGAATCTGGTTATCATTAGGACACTTAATTAGTTATACAGACTTACGTGGAATCAAGTTATCATTGGACCACTATTAATAGTATACAGTACTTACTGGAATCAGGTTATCATTGGACACTATTTAATAGTTATACAGTACTAATGGAATCAGTATGCCATTGGACACTATATAATAGTATACAGTACTACTGGAATCTGGTCATCATTAGACACTATATAATAGTATACAGTACTAACTGGAATCGGTTATCATTTGACACTATAAAATAGTATTAAAGTACTTACTGAACTGGTTATCATTGGACACTTATATAATAGTATACCAGTACTTACTGGGAATCTGGTCATCATAGACACTATATAATAGTATACAGTACCTACTGGGAATCTGGTCATCATTGGACCACTATATAATAGTATACAGTACTTACTGGAACTGGTCATCATTTAGACACTAATAATAGTATACAACTTACTGGAATCTGGTTATTCAATTGACACTATATAATAGTATACAGTACTTACTGGAATCTGGTCATCATGGACACTATATATATTAGTATACAGTACTTACTGTGAATCTGGTTCATCATTGGACACTATATAACAGTATACAGTACTTACTGGAATCTGGTCATCATTGGACAACTATATAATAGTATACAGTACTTTAACTGGAATCTGGTCATCATTGGACACTATATAATAGTATACAGTACTTACTGGAATCTGGTTATCATTGGACACTATATAATAGTATACAGTACTATACTGGAATCTGTTATCATTGAGACACTATATAATAGTATACAGTACATCTGGAATCTGGTCATCTTTGACACTATATAATAGTATACAGTACTTACTGGAATCTGGTTCATCATTGGGACACTTATATAGTATACAGTTACTTACTGGAATCTAGGTAAGCATTGGACACTCTATAATAGTATACAGTACTTACTGGAAGTTATCATTAGCACTATTAATAGTATACAGACTTACTGGAATCTGGTCATCAGTGGACACTATATAATAGTATACAGTACTTTCTGGAATTGGTCATCATTGAGCTACTTAGTGATCTTACTGGCAATCTGGTTATCCATGTGAACCACTATATAATAGTATATACAGTACTTACTGAATCTGGTTATCATTTGGACAAACTATATAATAGTATTACTACACTTACTGGAATTGTCATCATTGGAACTATATATAGTGATAATACAGTACTTACTGGAATCTGGTTATCATTAGACACTATATAATTGATATACAAGTATATACTAATGGAAGTCTGGTCATCATTGGACACTATTATATATATACTATATACCTACTTACTGGAATCCGTTATCATTAGATTACTATATAATTAGTATACAGTACTTACTGGACTCTGGTCATCATGGGACACTAGTATAATTAGTATACATACCTACTCGAATCTTGGTCATCAATTGAGACACCTATATAATTCAGGTATACAGTACCATACTGGATGTATCTTGCTATATAGATCATTATCTGAATTGTTTTTGACACTATTCATAATAGTATACAGCTACTTACTGGTAATTCTGCGTGATCATCTTGGACACTAATATAATAGTATACAGTAACTTACTGAAATTCTGGTCATTATTGGAGACACGATATAATAGTATACAGTACTTACTGGAATCTAGGTCATCAATTGCGACCACTATATAATAGCTATACAGTTACTTACTGTAATTCTGGTCATCATTGCGACACTAATATAATTGTATACAGTACATACTGGAATCTCGAGTCATCATTGGACCACTATATTACATATTACTAGTACTTACTGGAATCCAGTTATCATTGGGACACATTATAGATATACAGTAACTTTACTGGAATCAGGTCATCATTGAGACACTTATAATTGTATACAGTACTGTTACCTGGAATCTGGTCATTCATTGGACACTATATAATAGTATACAGTACTTACCGGAATCAATTATCATTGGACACTATTAACTTAAGTAATACGTACTAACTGGAAATCAGGTATCAATTGCACTATTTAATATGTATTACAGTACTTACTGGCAAGTCTGGTCATCATTGGACACCTATATAATAGTTAACAGTACTTACTGGAATCTGGTTATCATTGGACACCCTATATAATAGTATACAAGTACTTACTGGACTGGTCATCATTGCGACACTATATAATAGTATAATTATTACGATGGCATGGCACTATTTATCCGAAATATTACGGACTGGTTATCATTAGCACAACTACATAATAGTATTACAGTACCTTACTGGATCTGCGTTATCAATTTGGACACTATATAATTAGTATACAGTAATTACTGGAATTCTGGTTTTCATTGACACCTAATATAATAGTATACAGTAACTTACTTGATATCTGGACTCCATACTATATAATAGTATACATTACTTACTAGAATCAGTCATGCATTAGACACCTATATAAATAGTATACAGGTACTACTGGGAAATGTGTATATCACTTGGACACTATATAATAGTATAACAGACTTACTGGAATCTGCGTTATCATTGGACACTATATAATAGTATACAGTACTTTGGAATCTTTGGGGGTTTTTAATGGCACGTTAATAGTATAATCATTGACACTATATTAATAGATATACTAGTACTTACTGGAATCTGGTATTCATGACACTATATAATAGTATACGTACATTAACTGAATCTGGTTATCATTGAGACACTATAATAGTATACAGATACTTACTGGAATCTGGTCATCATTATTCACTAATATAATTAGCTAGTACAGTACTTACTGAAATCTGGTTATTCTTTGAAACTATATATAATATGTTTACAGTAACATTACTGGAATCTGGGTTATCATTGGACACTATTATAATGTATTAGTACTACTGAACTGGTCCATGGACAATAATACGATTGAAGCCTGGTCATCTATGGCAACTTATTTGTACATAATATGGAATATTATAGGAACTATATAATGTATACAGTACTTTACTGAGAATCTGGTCATCATGTGACACCTTATAATAGTATACGTAACTTACTGGAATCTAGGTCATCATGAGACACTATATAATTGTATACTAGAATCTTAACTGGGAATCTGGTCATCATTGGGACACTAATCAATATAACTATCATGGACATATTAAATATACAGTAACTACTGGAATCTGGTCATCATTAGACAACTTATATAAATAGTATACAGATAATTACTGGATATCTGGTCATACATTGCGACACCCTATATAATAGTATCACAGTAACTTACTGAATCTGCGTCATCATTTCAGGACACTAATATAATTATGTAATTAAAGTAATTTACTGGAAACTGTCCATCATTGGAACATATTATAATAGCATATTACCAGTCCCTTACTGAAACTTCATTATCATTAGACCACTATGATAATAGATACAGTATTACTGGAATTTGGTCATCATTGGACACATTTAAGTATATGTAAATACCTAATGGTATATGTTATAAATAGTAATACAGTATATACTGGAAATCAAGCTTCATCAATTAGACACTAGATAATAACGCTACTACAGTCACCCTACTGGACCTCTTCGTCATCACTTAGCACTATATAACAGATAGATACACTCATGCTAACTGCGAATCGGTATTATTGAGACACTATATAATAGTATACAGTACTTAATTGAATCTTGGTTATCTTAGACACTATTATAATTGTATACCAGTACTTAACTGAATCTGGTCATCATCTGGACACTATATAATATATACCAGACTTACTGCCAATCTGGTCATCATTGGACACTATATAATAGTATACAGTACTCACTGGAATCTGGTTATCATTAGATACTATATAATAGTATACAGTACTTACTGGAATCTGGTCATCATTAGACACTATATAATAGTATACAGTACTTACTGGAATCTGGTCATCATTAGACACTATATAATTGTATACAGTAATCACTGGAATCTGGTCATCATTTGACACTATATAATAGTATACAGTACTTACTGGAATCAGGTTGTCATTGGACACTATATAATAGTATACATTTCTTACTGGAATCTGGTCATCATTGGACACTATTTATAGTATACAGTACTTACTGGAATCTGGTTATCATTGGACACTATATAATAGTATACAGTACTTACAGGAATCTGGTTATCATTGGACACTATATAATTGTATACAGTACTTACTGGAATCTGGTCATCATTGGACACTATATAATCGTATACAGTACTTACTGGAATCTGGTCATCATTAGACACTATATAATAGTATACAGTATTTACTGGAATCTGGTCATCATTGGACACTATATAATAGTACATTATGTATACAGTACTCACTGGAATCTGGTTATCATTAGATACTATACAATAGTATACAGTACTTACTGGAATCTGGTCATCATTGGACACTATATAATAGTATACAGTACTTACTGGAATCTGGTCATCATTAGACACTATATAATTGTATACAGTAATCACTGGAATCTGGTCATCATTGGACACTATATAATAGTATACAGTACTTACTGGAATCAGGTTGTCATTGGACACTATATAATAGTATACATTACTTACTGAAATCAGGTCATTATTGGACACTATATAATTGTATACAGTACTTATTGGAATCTGGTCATCATTGGACACTGTATAATAGTATACAGTACTTACTGGAATCTGGTTATCATTGGACACTATATAATAGTATACAGTACTTACTGTAATCTGGTTATCATTGGACACTATATAATTGTATACAGTACATACTGGAATCTGGTCATCATTGGACACTATATAATAGTATACAGTACTAACTGGAATCAAGTTATCATTGGACACTATTAATAGTATACAGTACTAACTGGAATCTGGTCATAATTAGACACTATATAATAGTATACAGTACTAACTGGAATCTGGTCATCATTGCACACTATATAATTGTATACAGTACTTACTGGAATCAGGTTATCATTGGACACTATATAATTGTATACAGTACTTACTGGAATCTGGTCATCATTGGACACTATATAATTGTATACAGTACTTACTGGAATCTGGTCATCATTGGACACTATATAATTGTATACAGTACTTACTGGAATCAGGTCATCATTTGACACAATATAATTGTATACAGTACTTACTGGA
>SAYR01047647.1:4406-34101 GCA_004382745.1 Argopecten irradians irradians
TTGATTTGAATACATGTAACATACCAAGATCTTAATTTTGCGAAAAAGAGTATGATTAATTACAGTAGTTATTCAATTACCAAAAAACATGCATCATCGTCGATCTAGACTGAGTAATTCTAGTAAAATCCACGTTTTTCACAGGCGCATCAAGGACAAACTTTCACTATGGCTATTTTATTCAATGCTGGCATTTGAGTCTCCGCATATATAAGAGTTAATTCAAGAAATAAAAATGACTGATTTCTAATTTGATGTAAAAAAATGAGCTGTATATAATAGGGATATGAGATTGATGAACAATCATTTTAAGGAAGAAAAATGCTGGATTTAAGAATTCCGCAAAAACAATGGGTTCGAAATGACCAAATTAAGGTTTTGGTGCAGCCTTGAAAAGACTTAATTAACCACTGAAACGGATTTATGGCTTATGATTCTTTATTACATAGTTTTTTAAGACATGATGTAGACAAATATTTTAAAATATTGTAAAACAAAATCTTAGATGACTAAGGGCTATTTAACTTAACTTTTCCTCGAAATTTTTATTGAGTAATTCTCTGCCTTATCAAAATTGCCTTATAGGATGATGATATACATAATTTGTTGTTATGGACACAGGCTTCACAATCTTCTGTTGTTTGTAATGATTTAAATAGTGATATTCATTGACATCGGAACAATTAACGTCATTAAATTGACATAGATATCACAAAAAGACAAAAACAGTTTTTGTCTTTTCACTGAGAATTCATTCATTGAGATAGATAATCAGTTTATGACATTTTGGAAGAGATTTGCTTATTATATCATTCCGTTTCCAAGATTTATTAAATTTTATCTATAACAATAAAAAAATGATGTCTGGGCGATTTCATTACTGAAACTAACGGAATATAGGTAAACCATCATATATTTTACAACTTCATGCAAACCAAGAATGTAGGACGTTTCGTAGATATGTGATTCCACTGCAACGAGATATTTTACAGCTGACGAATGTTTCATTGCATTTTATGCTAATTAAAAACTACATTTTACGTTGAGCAAATGTACGGCTACAGTGATAAGTCACGATTGAGACATTGTTACATTAAGTGCTGGCTTAGAAACTACTTTCATTAAATCTAATTTTCCTGTTACTTGTATCGGCTAAGCATGTTGCTATGAGATATTACACGTAGATAATTAGATTATTAGCCTTGGAACGTAAATCTGTGAAACTCCTATTGAATGAACTCAGGATAGTCCTGGAAACTTGTGGTGCATGCAGTGTATGTCAATAATGTGTGATTATAGTATTAATATAACACTAGGCTTGTCACTAAATATATAATATACGCAAATACTAGCGAAGAACAAAACACAATTTTGGAAAAAAATGGTAAACCAATAGCAATATGTATTATATATCAATAATATGCAAACCCTTTTTTTTTTTTTAAATTTAAAACAACTCTTATAAAGAAAGGGAAAAATATCCTGACGTCCAGTTATTCTCTTTTTGTATTTAAATAATGGATGTCAAATGTATAAACATTATTTTAATTACCCTATTGTCTAACTTCGTCCTACGATCGATTCTTTAGAATGTCTCTGTCTTAATACTTGCATTATCAAAGAGAGGTAATTGTATATCATATATGGTAATTATGCCTATTTTTGTATTTTTCCTCTTCAAAATACGATTATTCAGTTCTTTGCTTACCATTTTAACAAGCATATGGAAAAATGATGTGCTGCCCATAATAATGTGAATAATCTAATGAATAATACAAAATTATAGTTATTCCAAAATGTAAACTCAATCATAACTAAGCTATATTTTTTCAGTTTTCTTGTTAAAATTATTTCTTATGATATCAAAAAAACAAAGCAATTTATCAAAAATAATGCATAACCACTGTTTCAATTAGACTATTACATTAGAGTTTTCTTGTTTTCTTTCAATCGAGTTACGGAATCCCAACTATATCTCAGGACCACAATTACTTATTGATTATTTATACCAAAGAAAATGAAAATAACGTATATATAAATATTATTAGAATTTATAATTAAATTAATTTAAATTTATTACACTAGAATTAAATTAAGCTATATATTCTGAAGCCGCAATTGATTAGAAATATTCCAAAGCCTGCTCGTTTTCGAGATATTTTTGCATACATGTCACAACAGACATATGTACAATATTACAGAAAATCCGAAAATGACAACAAATCACAACTCAGCCTTATAACACGTGTGTCTTACCATACAATAAAACCTCCAAAAATGGTTACAACAAAATTTCCCGTAAAGAACAGAAATTATACTAGAATTAGGTATACACATAACTGCAATAGCTAAGACATAATTATTTTTAGCCACTCCTAAAAATCAAAATGCCTACATTCGTCTACAACGAACCGGAAGTATTATTGTGGTCGTGATGCCTAATCGGTTTCCCTGTTTAAGAGTTCCCCTCGGGATAAGTCTTTCTATAAACGTCTTTATTGAAAACATGCATTACTTTAGCCTTTATTTGATTAGGTTTCCCCAGTAAGGATGGGAGGTATATCTTGTCAAGTCTCGGGGTTTACACATTTTGACCTCTGTAGAATTCACTATCCCTTAAGATTTACATATTATAGAATATATTACAGAATGCGTATTCTTAACAGTAGATCGGAGATCCTGTTACTACAATTCACAGTGATTAGTAATTTTCTGATTTTTGAATTCATAATTGTGATCGGACAAAACAATAGCAAACGCAGTTAAAGAAAACTCCTTTCTCGGAATCGGACTAGGATTAAAGCAAACATTTCTTTTTCGGAATATTTAGATTTTTTTAGTTCTTATTGATATGTATGGTTGATGATTGAATAATTCAATATTGCTTAAAAATTACTAAATTAGACCATAAAGACAAAATTGCGTTCGCGTTTATAACGTTGCTTCTCATTGGCTGAGATTAGCGGCCGTAATGATTTCATAGACAAAAGAGTCCCAAAAATGAATTTTGAGTATTGAAGAGATTATCTATTTCAAATTGAATAATAAGGATTAATTTAAAAAGATTTCTTAATGTTATCGAGATATAGCACAAAATCTTCTCAGTAGAATTTATGTCTATTTTAGAAAAAACATATCCCCTAAAAACATTGTAACTGTTATCAGAAACGACAAACCATTGATGAACGGAGATATAAGGCAAAGAAATCAAAACGCAGAAACTAAGAAAACACCTTCATCGGAGCGAAAACCCCAATGTCCGTAACAAACTTTAAACGCGCTCGAACAAAGTAAACAATATTGCACGAACACTTATTTTACGCAAATGTTGATGTTTATTCATCAATAACAACTCAGCTTAACGCCGAAGTATACTGGAAACTTATGCGCATGCCTTTAATAGGAAAACACTTCAACTGACATACCCCCCTACTAAACCCATAATAACCGCTTAACTTCAAACACTATATAAAATCAAACATACTGTACAACTTCTTCAAATCCGTTTCTGACCTTGACGTCCATGACGACTCTACACTAAGTAATAAACTAACCAAGTGTTTCAGAATAATTAAATTTTAGACGTCAACAAAGCTTCTGGTCCTGACGGCAAGGTCATAAAATGTTTAAAAATGTTATCAATGAATTATCTGCACCCTCTAAAAAACTCCTATTTAATGAATCCCTAAACGCCTCTGTATTTCCTGGCCTATGGAAACTCGCCCACGTGACACTTTTTTTTAAAAAAACGGGAACCTTAATTGGCAAATAAGTACAGACCATATCCCTACTTAGCGCATAGGCAAACTTTTCGAACGAATATCCATACGCACATTTACAATTTTTTCTCCCTCAACAAACTTCTATATAATTACAGTCTGGCTTCCTACCTAACCACTCTACAAACTCACAAACTTATAGAACCTCTATCACATCATACTTACCGCAATGGAGATCATGAATTATCCTTCTCTCTTTTTTCTGTGACACTCCAAAGCGTTTCGACCGTGTCTGCGCACAAAGGGTTACTTGATTAAATGGAAAATACCGGATAAAGGGTAAGAACTACTAGATTGGAAAAAAAAATTACTTAAAGCAATAGGACGCCAGTCAGTCGTACTAAAATCTGTATATTCCTCTGAAAGTACCTTTCAAAGCCGGAACTCTTCCCAGGCTCAGTGTATGGCCCTATTCTTTTTCTTGTTTACATTAAAGATATTTCAAAACATTATTATAATCTAATATCTAGACTTTTTAGCCAAAAGAAACACATTAGCCATACTCCTCTAAGAAACGTACTATTATTATAACACAAGTAATTAAAGAACTAAGAAAGATGAAACTAAGCTACACCTCTGTCACAGAAATGGCTCATGAACTTTTAATCCTTACAAAAGCAAAAAAATACTCCTAGTCTCTAACACGGATATTTCCTGCAAACGCCCAATTTATTTTCATGAACACACACATTATACCTATTAGTTAGAAATCACAAAACTACCGAAGAGTCATTATTAACGAGACAACGGTAACATGGAACACTCGCATTGAAACACATACTCACAAATTCTAACCAAGTACATTGCAACTGTAGGAAACTAAAATACATCCTGAAAAAGAAAAACATAGAAAAATTATTACTTGTTTTTATTAGACCACTTTTGTGATATGCAGCGAAGTTATGAATAATATTGTAATATAACACTCTCGTAATAGAATTATAGAAAAACATGCAGTTGCAAAGCTGGCCGAATCATAACCGTTTACCAGAATATTTTCCAAAAAAAAAAAAAAATTTATTTACAGAGAGCTTGAGATGGAAACAGATTAGCAGATAGGCAGTAAGGACAGAAGATTATCAATGTTTTACCAATACTGATCATAATAACGCTCCTTCAAATCTTAATTCTCTTCTCCTACCACCTGTGTCACACTTATCCAACTACAATCTTAAAAACAATAATAACTTTCAAAACCCACACTATAGACTGTAAATCACAAAAATCATCTTCATCTCCAAACACTTCAACTCCTTGGAACAACCTACCAACAGAAATAAAGTCATCTGATTCTATCAATAACTCTAAACACATTTTCGACCTCAAAACACCATATCTTCCTCACATTAAATGCTCTCCCGAATATGGCCCTATAACATTTTACCATTGTCAACAGCGAAATCGCTGCAGACCTCTATATTACTACCTCTATAAAGCTTCATCTTCGTGACGACTCCTATTGCGACTGCGGACATTACCCAGAAGATGCCTCCCACTTCTTACTATACTGTAAAAAATCACGTTCGGCCCGTATCTTAATGCTCCTGTCTCTTAACTGGCTACAAGGAAAATCAATGTGGAACACCTTCTATTTGGAGATACTAATCTAGACGCTAATCTAAATATTCAAATATGTAGATCTGTCAAACCGTTTTATTTCTAACTTGTCTAAACTAAACGTTTTAACATGTAACTCCCAAAGCCATACCGAACGGCCAGGATACTCTCAGCTTTATCTGCTCAAATATAGGCCCTCCCTCCCCTCTCCTCTTTAGCACCAACGTCTCCCACTTTTACTTCAAGCTCGTCAAGTACTAATTAAAATGTATATATATATATACAAAATAATTTATTTTCATAAATTTATCCAATAATAAAGAGCGTTTGACTGGTTGTCTTACTCTAGTTGGCTAAGTACGAAGGACAGGAATTCGTAAGGACCCGGAGTATCATGGTGAAATGCAAACGCGGCACGGGATGTGACTGAACATTAGAAAAGCAGATGTTATGTGTGTGTAGACAAGGATTATACTTATGCCGACTATGTAAGAATAACCACTCACACGTTCTTAGTAAAACCCTCTATAATAAACAAAAATATGCGTTGTGTTTCTAATCCCTCCTTTATCTCTTTAGCTATATTCCTAAATTGTAACCTTTGTTTTGTTTTAATATATAAAGTAAAACATATATAGATATATTTAAGCTATCACGTGTTCAAATATCATTGTAATTAAATATTTATTTGTTCAGAAAGACGTCAGTAAGTTTTAATAACTTTTTCCAATTCATTTGGTTTTGTTACAATAAAATTGATTTAAACTAAGAGTCATTTGGGGTGACATTACACCATCTTTCGTCCAAACAATGTCGACTAGGACACTAAAGGTTATGAATAAAATGCTTCCAGACACATGTTTTATCTACTAGACATAAGCTGTTAAAATAAACGACAGTTACCATTCAGTAATGTTGAGCTTAAGTAAAAGGATTTTTTTTCCCTCATGATTTTTTAAATTAGTTTTCGGCATAATAATACAATTCACAGTACAATAACAATGAGACACAGTACTGGTCCAGTAAAGATAGGTTGTTAACCCTAAATAATTGCAAACATAAATTTTCTTTGTTTTTCATACAGCATCTGACTGTGTTTTACAAGGAAAAAAATCGCCTTCAAACAAAAATTGGGAAAGCGTTTTTCTTGACCCCCAAAAAATCAGAAAAAATAGGATATTTGATATTTGACATTTTTGAAGCCAAAATGTCGCCCTATGATGGCTGGTTTGTCGAAATGACGACAAGGAGTAGGGTAGAAGCTTGTTGACGGCTTTTATTAAAAGTGTAGACAAGAGTTTCTCACTTTCTCTTCTCATGTTGTATGGCCCTAGGGAAGCGGTGACGTAGGTGTATGTGAGGCGGAAGTAACCCAGTCTCAGTCTTATTCCCGTCTAATGTCCGCTCTAATTTCAGTCTGACTGGGGCCTATTGCGGCCTCTATTTATAATGATTGGGTACGTGGACTGGTACACGTTGCCGTTGGGACAATGCTTTGCCCCAAAGTTTACCCAGCTCATCATAAACTGTCAAAAAATTTACTAATTTTAATTCAGAATAACAGCCTTACCGGCGCCTGATGCAGGCTTAACAAAATAGAAATGTTTTGATTTTCTGACTGACTTGGTTTGAGGGCTGGACAGACGCCTGTAATATGCACATTTTGCAACAAACTATACTGCGCAGTTAACAGGTGTGTGACTACGCGATGTCTGTCATTCCTTCCAGAACATTCCACGTAGTCCCTACCATACCCATACCTATTCGGTAACAATAACTAATAAGTTGGTCACCTAGTTTAACACTGCATAGACCGTGCGATGTCCTGTCATGCTTTCCAGAAATCCCACGTAGTCGCTACTAAGTAGGACCGTAACAATTTACTGATATTTCGCGTCACCCTAGTTTGGCCATGCCTTAAGACAACAACCCTAACTCTGGCCTGCAAACATGAGTAAACAATCCCGCGTTACTGACCATTTAAATATACTACACATCGGTGCTAGATCTAAGCAACATTAATATACACCACAATAATGCACTATGAAATTAAACCACAGCTAATAAATATAACATGTTGTATTAAACAACTAATACTTGTACTCTTATAAAGTACACTATTAATTAACTCAGCCCCGCGATCCACAATTATACACGGCTAACATGACAACTTCTGTTCAAGGTTCAAACAGGTACCCCACTTCCTGTTTACCTAGCGGGAATATTCAAATATCATATCTATTAATGATATTCATGGGGACTTAAGCAGGGCTACTAGCCTGTCTATCTCTATAGGGTTACAATCATCTATCACTAATAATATCATTGGGGCTTAAGCAAGGCTACCAGCCTGCATACCTCTATATGGTTACAAATATAAACTGACATGGTTACCGTGAATTCTAGAGAATTACTGTATGGCAAGAATGTATAAGGACAGTACTTATTGCCAAAATCATAAGTTGAAATCGACACAGAAAAAAGTATGACAACATGAAAAAATTCATAATTATTCCTGTCACAGCCAAATATGCTTTTGTTTGATTGTTAAAGATAAAAAATATACTCATTTTGGTGGAATCTTTTTAAATAAAACTTGTTTATGAAGGCTTTACAAAGTAAACATTTTTACTTTCACTACCTGAGATAACATGGTTGCTCAATGTTGGTCTTTTGGCCTTTTCCAAGGATATTTTTGAAGTCCAAATTGAAAATATTTCTTTTATTCAAGAATTATTCAGTAGGTACCGTATCAAGTGTTAAGATATTTATCACTTCAGATTCGATGTAGGCTATCCTCACCTAAAAGATTACAACTATATCAGAATATCCTCATATATAAAAGAAGTGAGGTTGATCAAATCCTCATTTAGTGCTAATTGACTAAACTTCTCTAATTGGCTAAGTCCTTAAGTTGAATCATCAAAAATGTGAATATCTATTTTGCTGACTAAACAGATTGCAAAATCCTTTGGCAGATATTACCACCATAATGGAGCGTTCTTTATAAAGTTAGAGTTAAGTTTCTTTTTGAATCAAATTATTTTGAATAGGTCATGGGAAATACATAATTTTCAATGAGATAAAGGAATAAAATAGAAGTTCAATATCAAATTAATAGCTGAAAATCAATACAGTTCTGATTTATTTACTGGGGAAATTTTATGACAAAACGAATAAAGCATATTCAAAAATTAAGATTTTGTATTGCCAGATTTATGGACTTAGACATATTTTGGTATTCAGCCAAATTAAGGTCACAGGGAGATTTTACTATTAAATATAATGTGCATATTTATACCGTTGTTTCAACAAATGATCAAAATGATAAGTACAAAATATACAAAATAGGATATAACATATTTGGAAGAATTTGCTTTTTTTATTTTCCGAAATATTAACTAACAAAATGGGTGTTTTGTCACAAAGCTAAGTATAAAAACACTTCAAATCGGCACGATCAGTCAACTTGACAGGTTAATATTAAGTTTTTTCTAGCTTATGTATTATCGATCATACATTAATATCAAAGAAAAAGTAAGTCTTTAAGACATAAAATATAAACTGATATTGTTAAGGGTTAGAGTTTATAAATGTTTGCATATAAAAATAACAAAAACGGTAATGCTAGCTAATTTCAAAAGGTTTTGAGCCGTTTTGATCCTTCTTTATTTCTTGGATTGACAGAAATGATTTTATCATTTCAACTTATTTTTACTAACTTAAAGTTTTTCTTACTATATACCCGATTTCATACTCTAAGTATTGCAAAAATAGCAGATATTGTACTTTAAAAGTGGTCAAAAGTGTGATTTCTTTATATTTTCTTATTTTTTCGGGTGTTGAAAAAACGACTTTCCAAACACATGATTTTTGGCGACTTTTTTCATGGTAAAATACTAAGGTCCTCCAACCCAAAAAGCAGAAAACAAATTATGTTGCAATTATTTGGAGGTTTGGCCTCTTTTTTTCGTATTTTTACTGGACTATACATACAATGGACAATTCTTAATGGTACATTGGAATTCACATACTTGTATGTATGACAGGAATAAGTAAAGAATAAAAGTCTTATATCAACTATTTATGTCAATGTATCAGGAACGAAAATCAATCACCTTAATATTGCCTATATATATGGCTACTGATCAAATGTTTTATTTTTTCTCAATTTAAACCTTAAAATGTATGTACAATGTATGCATCTATGTATGCTACCACAGGAACAGCATAACAATATACAGAAAGACAAAAAAAACATGGACCATTATTATTGGAAAAGAAACTTATTCTTTAGTTACTTGTGTATCATCCATCAGTTCATGCCATCCAACCCATCTATGAAGAAAGTCAGAGTAATTATTTCTTTCATTATATAAATACTTTTCCACCTTATAATAACAAATGATATGGGATTTCAGAACATCAAAGTTTACATGCATTTCATTTAGTCTACATTTGTATACATATTGTTTAAAAAAGAAGTAGAACCATGTTGAAACAATATACTGTTCACCTGGCAGCCCAAGTAGAATTGAAATTGGAGGCAAATTAACTGCTTGAGGAGTTTTTTCTTGTATTCAGGATTCTAACTCTTTTCTTACTCGAGGACACTAATAAAAACATGTAATAAAGTTTCTTTCTCTTCCCTGCAGAAAGTGCACATGACAGAATCTAAAACTTTAATTCTATATAGAAATACATTGGTTATGTATTTGGATTTTGAATTGGAATTTATTCTTTTGCTATTTGAACAAAAGAAATCTTTGATTGATAATTGATAAAACTTGAATGAATTGTATATCTATATGAGTGTTGTATTCTTCTAATAAGCCATTTGAAAGATAGCGAATAGTGCATGACTGTATGCTTAAATATATCTGTGAATAAAAATGGCGTCGGAAGTGAGATATGCTATGTGTAAAGAAAAGAATGAAACAAGTCACTCTATTAAAACAACAAAATCCATAGTGTTAACTATACACTTGTTTATTTGTCCACGTTCTAGAGGGAACTGCCTTGTCCAAGACAATACACATGTAATACATGAATATATTTATAATATACAGGGTACAGGGCCTGGACATGCATTTAACTACAATACATGATTATATTTACAAGGTACAGGGTACAGGGCCTGGACATTCATCTAACAACAATACATTATTATATTTACATTACACATAGTACAGGGCTTGGAAAATTAATCGCTGTAACAGTTACCGGACAATCGGACGGACTCTGTCTGAAATAAGATGTTGTAGGCTATGGATATGTCAGTTTAATTAAATGTAAGTCTTCTATGACTGATATACTCGTGACACTATCACTACAAAATCACAAATAACAAAATCACAAATAACATCGCGCGTTAACGATAACAATATGGTATTTTCCAAATAAAAAGCAATAAAGCAAAATAGATGAAACATAAAATTACTTAAACTGTTTTATGCCCTTGCGCTAATTTTAAGCGTCAAGCATAAAGAGTCAATGCAATTTAGTTGACAGATAAATAATCATATTTCCCTCGTGCGCAACATTGTATTGATTCGTCATTCAAATTACGTTTATATCGCCTATATACTACTTTCGGTGGCAATTGATTGGACCTGTTTGTTGTTTTATAAACAGCATCAATTTTGGTTTAAAATATCCATGGTTGAACATGAAGCACATTGTCAGAAATATTCCTTGAAGACTTGCCACATTCCTGAATATAACTAAAAACATTTCAGACCCATTTAATACTGTAGTAATTTCCAGAAACCACACACACGTAGTGATCAACGTAATTTCCATCAGGACCATCAGTTTCGGTTCAGTTGCGCTGGATAGATCTGGTAGGGAGTTTTCGGAAATGAAAGAGATGATACGTGCGTATACAATCCTGGTACCATATAAAACACTCGATATGGGGAAAATGAAAGCAAGAAAAAAGACGGAAGAGTTAGAAATAAAACACAATTTCCCGCCATACCAATATATCAATGGATTTATATAGAAGTTCATAAGTTTTGTACATGACACAATTACGGTAATAATGCTCAGGCCGACACAAAGATATTTCATTGTTGCCCTGATATTGTTCGATTTATCGGAAAATTGTGGATTTATTACGATTTCGTGCAAACGGAACGAGCAAAAGAACAAGAATACAAATACACCTAACCAAGAAAAGTGTTTGAGCATGCCAAACCATTCACAGCTTTTGTCGGTAATGTAAAACCTTGTAAAGAAGTCAACCTGGGAAAGAAGTAGAAATGAAATCAACATAAACGTCAGATCAGATTTACCATTCCTCACGAAAGGAACAAAGCAATAGTGTACGATACAGTAAATTAAGCCTAACATCGACAAACAGTTGGACACGAAGTTCAAATTTATATTCCTACTGACGGATTGATATTTCGAAAGATATGTTTCGACACACAGATAAAATGTATTACTATCATATACGATATCTAACGCATCAATGATTGTTCCATTGAAATCAAAGTACAAATTTGTCACATTTATCAGATTTCTATCGATATCGTGCAGGTCGGACCTGTTTCCTCCGAGGAGGCTGACTTTTACAGCTGGACAGTGTATATTGTTTCCACTCCAATATTGGTCCATAAAATACACAGGATTGCTTATAGTGGTATCAATTCGACACGAAGCTCTGGTGACGTCATGTACATGTGTAATGGTAATTCCATTCGAAAACGACTTTTTGTAATTCGCAGTTTTAAGAACGAATTCACCTATTTGTTGTGGTTTGCAATTTTTATTCATTGTCTTTTTCAGTGGATATCTGATCCGAACCATAGAACATGTCTTGTTCGTAAATGTGTCTTTACCAAGTATGACTTCCGACGATGATACATCCATTAGATTCACATGTCCCGACGATAAAATACATTCACTTGGTAGAAACAATCTATATTTTAGCACTTCGTCCAAAGTCGATTTCATGGTCAAATTATCCCCATCAAACACACCGTTCACTTCAAATAACAGGTCCAGAATTTTCCCGTCAGTTTCGGATATAACATTCTGGCATCTCCCACCAAACGGCTCCATGTTGATTGGACAATACAGTTTCGCACATATATTCTTAAAAGAAACAAAAGGGAACAGAAACAAATTTTATACGAAAATTACTATGACGATACCTGAAGCCGGTAAATATTTTATTAATTACCAATTCTATCGCATGAATAAGCATTGCTTCAGGAAATAGATATTATGTTATGTCGAATACCAATATAATGAACAGTCCTAATATATTATGCCTATAATAAAACGATGTTTTTATAGTCGATTTTAACACCTACATTATGGTAATAATAAAGTTAGTTTGACTCTAGTTTTATGAATACCTACAAACAACTTCTCTATTGTTATCAGAAATGTGGTTCTAACTGCCTAGGTATTTAGGGATATTGCGGTATTAGAATGACGGTCCTGTTGTGTTGATGATAAATCCCTCTCTAACACCAAAAGCACGGCCCATCCTGTCACATTACATACTGACAGCTTCAAACTAATTATCAACTTGTTCCCTTACTTCGCAATAAGCAGCTACCGCTAATTTATTTTGGTATATCGCAGGGAAACAATCCAAACCCTTTATTTTGCTATTGATTAGATAAATATAAAAAGTTGCGAATAGACGGACATTTAAAATTACCAATTCAGTTTCTTTGCCACATCTACTCCAACGATCATCTGATAAATTTTTGACCAGTCAAATTATTTATTTACTGGGTCTCATGAATTCCTATCTATCTATCTAACGCCGAGGGGGACGATTTTTACTGTTGATTGATATTAGATATGAAACAACAGTTTTGTCACAGAAACATAATGCATCTCAATAAAGCACAAATGTCCAAAATGTATTTACAAATATAGTTTTATATAGCGAGTATGGTAACAATAAATATATCCTCTTCTTCGTGGACGGTGTAGAAAAGGTGCATTATATTGATATTGTTTTCATATTCGAAACAAAACAAAATCTATGAAAGAACATAACTTATGACATTTTAAGATTTACGATATTGCGAAAGTGGAAATCTTCACGGTAGAAATATCGCATTTTTAAAAAATATTCACGCGCGAATGTAATCATTTTAACAGTATGTCTGGCTTACCCTATCAGGAAGAAGTATCCCATCATCACAGTTAGAATCTTTTTTGAACAACGATGATAAATCAATAATGGTACTTATGGTATGAGGTTCCATCCGATGGTGAAAATCGACAATGGTCTGTTCCAGAAAACATGAAACATATTTTGACATCGTATAATTCAGACTGGAGGTCTCACTTATACAGTTTCGATTCCTGTATATATTTCCTTTGTATGTAACAGGCTTTAGAACACTATTCTGACATTTAGATTTAGTTTGTGGTGAAGTTCTCCGTACATTATATGTAAAATAATGGTAACAATGCCTAATGTTTGTGAGTTTCGGAGGTACATAGCCATATCCACAATGTTTACCACTTATGACACGACTCACGGATTCTGCCAGAGACAATGACTCCTTGGATCCATAAAACAAAAATAAACCCGTTTTGCAATGTGTCTCCAACAACCAAGGAATCCAGTTTTGTACTTGATGGCAGAGTGCACAATGTCTGTTTTTGAAGGTTACACTGGTAGCGGTGTCAGTTACAGGCACAAGGTCTGTAATATCAATGTCAGATATATTATTTTTACATTTCTCTCTCAAATCAACATTCACGTTATCCGGACAAGACGATACCATAAACACTCCCTTATCTTTGTTGACAGTTACCATATTCCTATGCTTCACTATTTCGCATGAGGTCTTGTCGATATATAAAAGTTTCTCACTTTTCTGAGTCTGTGTTAACTCGAAGTAATTCCTTGCATCGTAACAACAATCGTCGTAAAATTCACATAGTGAATCACACTGGCAAAACATATTTTCTTTCCCGATTTTACAAGAATGATATTCACTATGACATCTTTCGAGATTTATATTGATCATTTGAGATTGAGTAAAGATTGCAAATAATAAGCAAACTGTTAAATGATACCCTGTAGATTTCATGTTGATCAAGTTAGAGTTTAAAGTGAAGTGTAGTCCTTCTATAGACCTATATAACATCCTACGTTATAATAGAATGTCCTTCAGAGAACCAATACTTATACATATCTATGATCATGTGCTGCCCACTAATATATATGAAATATCTTTGCTCTATCTTTGATTTCCTTAGATAAGTATATTTGATGTATAGCATATAACAGAAAGGCCAGCTTCATTTTTAGTGTTAATAACGTGACTTTATTAGCTGTACGCTGATATCAAATATCCAAATCGAAGAAGTAAGAGAAATATAACTAATTCAACTTGAATCTCCTAAAATGTCTGGCATTTTGACATTAAAAGAAGATTAAATCATAAAAAGTAGCCATGGAATATAGTCTTAACGTGGTATGAATTATTATAACAGTTTGCTATTAGAAATAAATGACAATGATGCAAATATCATAAAGCTTACAAGGCGAAGAGTTTCTTCAGACATAACTTTATTAGAGACGTTTTCAAAATGTCCCCATAAAGTGCCGTAATGGTTGAACTGACTCTTCATTACATATAATGAGTCTTTGTTGCACACCTGTTGCATACCGCATACAGTGCGGCATCACTGTATGGTAACGACATCCGGATCCGATTGTTTGGTATCTACTTCCGGAAAAATCGTACCCAATAAAATGAGAGAGATACGTAATAAATCGCTTCAAAAATTCGATATCATTTCATGTGTTTATCGAGGATTTTGAACAATAGAAACCGTGAAATCTTAAAATTTTAATATATCCAAAGATTGTATGTTTAAAAATTAGAACAAAGTCTCATTTTTATTGTATTAAAACATGTAACTTTGATAGTTTGCTGTACAAAACTAAGAGAAATGCGTAGAAATACAACGTTAGAAAATATTTCAACATATCGGTCGCCTTTAAATAAGATATATCGTCACTTTACCCCTCGCGAGAATTCTTGAATGTCCTACCCTCGGCAAGCCTTGGGTTCGACGTCTGTGAATTACCCTACGGGTTGTGATTATGTTGTCGCACCCTTAATGTAGGGAAAGATTCTATTAATGATTAAAAAGAAATGATAAAAAAATCCTGTTGTAAATCATGCAGAGATCTGACTAACTCGAAGTCAAAATGAGCAATAATGATAAGGAAATTTTGAAAATCAAATGAATATTGAACATCGCCAAGTAACCATTTATCAACAAGCCGAAGTTGGCCGACATTGTAATGTCGTTGCCGAGAACATCGTGTGACTACCGTCACTACGTAACGTCATTTCGAACCGACTTCCGTCTGGCAACAATCGTAACTTATAATGAAGACTAGTTTAAAATCATGAATACATGCATGTTTACAAGTATCGACTTTCAAAAAATACTGCTGTACCAAAGTTATTAGGAAATCATCATAAATATTATTTGATATAACACAATATTCACATTTTGCCACTGCGACTCTCATTATTCTAATGATAATCGTGATCTGCATTATGAGCGAATAAAAACAGCCTAGACTTAGTGTAGTAATATCTACATAAATGGATGTGAGTCGTGTTTACTGACACCATGTTAGTCCGCGCGGGAAAATTGAAATTGTAGTTGAATGAACCAGTATGGTTATGAAACTTATAAAAATATCTTTTAAAGGTCTGGATAAATGAAAGTAAATTGAAAAACCTATTGAAAAAATATTTAAATCTTGTTATCTTTTCAATTTTTTATAGGGACTATTTTTATCATATTGAACTTTATAATTATGTTTTACTTTCAACTAGAAAGTAAAATGTAAATATAACAATTAAAGTATTGTTAGATTGCATTTAACCTTACGGGGGCTATTCTATTTATCTGCCACTCAGATTAATCTAACAATCTTTTAATTGTTAAATAATTACATTATCCAAGTTATTATAGGATTAAGCATATATGTGTCTGCAACAGTGGGTCACAAGTCATGGCTACTATGTCCAAGATCTTTAATGAAAACGAAACAACAAAATGCACTTCCGGTTTTAAATGTCTGATTTTCAAAAATTCAGGAAGAAGTAATAATCGTCATGCTTTCAAAAATCATATTAAATCAAATTTATCGGGACAATTGGTCATATCAAACCATCATATAATGTTTATACATTGCATTGATTCAGAAATATCATGTTTGAAAGAATACATTTAAGAAATGTTAGCCAAAGGTAAATGGCTATAAACCAGAGGTCCTTCTGCCTGTCAATAAGACAAAGAAGTAGTTTTTCAATTTATATGTACATCTTGTATATACATTTCTATTCTGACGACATTTCGGATATGATTGTGACGTTGTTTAGAAGTAGTTTCTCAGATTTCATGGAGTGACGTTGATTGCGCTGTTGACTTTCTTGAAATCTAACATCTTGCTTGAAACATTTCTATATCATTTTGCATAATGCATATTGATGGGAACTAAAACATGTTTGCGGTAGAGTCTGATACCTTTTATATCAGTCATTTACCAAGGCCTATTTAGTATTCTTGCTCCTTTAAGAACATATTCAATAGAGATTTCCGAGAGGTCCATGACCATTTCCTAACACTCAAAAACTGCACAGGTATCCAGGAAATCGGTTTATGGAAAATAAAACTTACGCGTTAAAACGAGATAATATGTCGTAAAACAAGTGTAACGATAAAAACTATCGCATTAAAACGAGATAAATAACGCGAAAAACGAGCTAATTATCTATTTAAACAAGGTAGCTAACACTTTAAAACGAAATGATACTTTTATATGTCGTTATAACGAGATAACTAACGCATTTTAACAAGAATTATGAAATGTTCGTCATAACACTATATCAGACTGTAACATACATGAACACGTGTCACAACTGCCCATACCTTACATGAGTCATGAAGCAAATTCTGAAAATAACTACAACCCTTGAGCTTTGTTCAAAATCTACCCGTTTTTAACATTTAGATTCAATTCGACAGAAGTTATCGGCCCTTCACATTTCATTATCCATCTGAGCATCCTGAAGCATCCTTGATACTCCAAAAGTTACTATTACTGACGTTATATCCACCCTGGACTATCTCATAGTAAAACTGAAGGTAGCCCAGGAGAAAAAAGGAATGTCGTGCATAAACACATCTACACTTAGCTGTGAGAAAAACATTGAGAACACGGGCAATACATTTTTGTATGTGTTCATGTGAAGGGGACTTCACGTGAAATTCACGTGATGATATATCGCTTGTTTGAAATGCAAGTGAAAATTTTCACGTGAAATTCAATATTGGTTCGGTTTATGTGAAATTCACGTCAAGAAATACGGCTCGTATTGCCTGGGTACTCCATGATCAGCAAACTAATTTGCATCAGTAAAATCTCAGAGCTTTAAATTTTCAGTGAACTTGTATTATTTAATTTGATTCTTTGCACTTTAGTTCGTCGTTTACAAAGAGACTGACTATAAACACAAGAAAGAATGCCAACACGAACGATAAACAGCTGTCTTACAAACCACACACTCACTTCACATGCATCGCATTGCACACAAATGTATATTGGAAGTTGCCCTGTAATGATCGTAGCTGAGATATCATTTCATTCTACAGCAACGCCATCATTCTTGACTTGACCCCATCCGTAAAGCGCCTCTTAATTTTATAACGTTATTTCATACATCGATAGTTATATGTGAAGCACGCTGTCAGAACTATTCCGTGTAGACTTGCTACAGTGTACGTGTGTGAATATTGTTCGCAATACTTCCGATTGAACATTACTACCACCTGTATAATCCACAAACACGAGATGATCACCGCTATTGTCATCAGAACGATCAGGTTCATTGGATAGAGTCGGTAAGGAACTTATGGATATGTTATTTATAACACGGGAAAAGACCATTCTAGTTCTATATAAAATACAAGATATGGGAATAATAAAAGTAAGAAAAAATACGGAAGAGTTAGAAATAAAGCACAATTTCCCGTTATATCAATATATCGATGGATTTATATAGAAGTTCATAAGTTTCGTAAATGACACAATTACGATAATTATAGTCAGACCGATACAAACATATTTCATTGTAGCCTTGATGTTATAAAATTTATTAGAAGCGTGTGGACTTATGACGTTTCTGTGCAAACGCAATGAGCAAAGGAACACGAATACAAATACACCTAACAAAGCAAAGTGTTTAAGAATGCCAAACAATTCGCAGTTGTTGTCTGCAGTGTCAAAAGATGATCTTGTAAAGAAGTCAACTTGGGAAAGAAGTAAAAATGAAATCAACATAAACGTCAAATCAGATTTACCATTCCTCACGAATGGAACGAAGCAATAGTGTACGATACAGTAAATTAAGCCTAACATCGACAAACAGTTGGACACGAAGTTGAAGTTTAACTTCATACTGACGGTTTGATATTTTGATAAATATGTTTCGACACACAGATAAAATTCATGATTATCATATACAACATCCGACGCGTCAATAGATGTTCCCTTTAAATCAAAGTAAATATTTCCTTAAGAAGAATTATTTAACGTACTTTCACCAATATTCGGTAGGTCCAGATGGTTTCTCTCGATAAGACTTACTTTTATAGCTGGGCAGGGTATGTAATGTCCGCTCCAATATGGATCTATAAAATATACAGGATTACTGATAACTGTGTGTGTCCGACATGCTAAATACGTGACATTATTTACCTGACTTATCTGAATTCCGTTGTTAAACGACCGTTAGAAGTGTTTAATTTTAAGAAAGAATTGTGTCATGTATTTTTCTCTACAGTCGTTCGGTTTCTCCTTTATTGGGTATCGTATTTTAACCAAAGAACACGTGTTGTCAGTAAGTATATGTTTTCCCGGTGTTACGTTCCACATGACTACCTCTAGTGGATTAACACGTCCCGAATGAACAATGCATGCACTCATTAAGATCAACACATCTAGGAGCACGCGATTTAGGGCTGTCGTCATTTCCAAATTTTACTCATCAAACGCACCGTTCACTTCAAATAACAGGTCCAGAATTTTTCTGACATCTCCCATCCAACGGCACCATGTTGATTGGACAGTACAGTCTCACACAGAAATTCTGAAGAATATAAACAACAACAATATAGTCAATCATTTTTATCTATTATGATTAATTATTTCTCATAAACCTTATGAATATTTAGATAAATACAAGTGTATCGATTCATAGACTCCGTCACTATCATTCACTACTAACTTTTATTGTTGGGAGACCGATGAAGTTTGGCACATAAACACATATGCAAATGCATATGCGCGCGCACTTCCAACTGTACACCAAAAGGAAAAGAGAAGGTGATCAGTTCTTTCTTTATGAGGATCATTATAGAACGTATTGTTTTAGACCAATGAACACAAATATATATGTGAAACCAAAAAAATAGAGTAATAAGTTTTCCCTATTTCTGCCATTGACTTCGAAATTTCCTATTATCAATAATACTTTTGCTATAAGATAGTGTTTAATTGAAAGGATTATAAAATTATCGCTTCTTCTATTTAAATTTACATTTCGCAAGACAAGTCCGAAAAGAAAAAAAAAATGTTTATTTAAATAAAAAATGGGTATGTACAGTTTCGAAATTAACGACTTTCTCAAATCCAATTATTTTAAAAGTAGAAGAGTTGCATACTGTACACACATGCGAATGAGTAAGTCGTGCATTAAATTGAAACTAAAGAATTAGTTGTCAGCGCATTGTGAACATTGCTATATTAAAACCACATAAATAGATTGTTTGTATTTCTCAATGACATAAGCAGCAATTTGTAATGACGTGAGAAACACCTGCAAGTTTCGCGTGCATGATAGCTGTTGTTATAATGGTGAAACACGAACGTTTGGGCGACTGTCAAAGTGATAATAGCTGCCATTATTTTGATTTTATGTAAACCTTGTTTTTATACGTTTTCCTCAACATCAAATGTAAAATGAAGGAAGCAGATTGTTCATAGTTAATCTTATATGGGCGAAAATAATGGCGTTGGCATTCATCTACCTGTCTGTAGTATATTGCCTGTCGATTCGTCGAATACCCATCCTTACCTTTTGTCAGCAACACGTTCAGATTTACGTTAAGGACTTGAAACGAACTACGAAACGGTTAGGCCACGTCCAAAGAATGCTACACAGAGCCAGTGACGACAACACAAAATAGTATGTACTTGTAACAGGGGTTCGAACATGTCTTGGTATGCGAAGGTGTAATTTGGTATGCGAAGCAAATATGGTGATTTAGGTCAGATTTCGCATGCCTTAGTTTACGTAATTTGCGATACGTTAAAGGTTGTTATTCGTCTCTCACGAACTATTTTTGTATAAAAATAAAATTTGTAGCGTAACGCATACGTACATTGTAAATGACTATGAATAAGCGAAACAAGCCACCACAATAATGACATTCAGTGGGTAACTGAAATTTAAATGTGCGTAACTGAGTTATGATTTTTAGGTGAAAAGTGGGTATCTGATAAACATGGAGCGTAACTGACGAATTAGGCTTGGATCGACCAACCTATTATACTTATATTTTTTTCATTATCCATGCATATATAGGGCTTGTCACATCCGGGTGAAAAGACCTGTTGTTTATGTTCTATTTTTATTATTCTTCTGCACAGAAAGTTGTGTACAAAGGATCTCCAAAATGGCAAGATATATATTAATGTATTTGTTACCATATTGTAGGGCATGAGTTGAAGGTGAGACAGCAGCATTTTTATGTTGGTCGGACATTCAATATGGCCGTTATGATCTCACTTCCGGTTTTAAACTTATGTCGTTGATGGCTTAACGCATTTCTTTCTGTTTTGGATATGTTATGTTAAATTAAAAATGGAGCAAATAACTAATGTAACACTTATCTGTAAAACGTCAACTTTCGGTTAGAATAAGGGTCAAAGTTAAAAAGTGAAATTTTTTGAATAAATCATTAAAAAATCTTGTGCTCAAGTTCTAGAAGACCAAAATACCTAAAGGTAAGTGATGCTGACATAAATGCCTACCAAGTTTAATGATATGACTGACCTTAATCTTCATTCAAGGTAATATTGACCAAAAAACTTTAAATTTTCAGATGACTTCTTCTGAAGTTGTGTAAGGCATAGAGTCCTGAAATTTGACCTGTAACACGTTGCGATTAGTGCTACCAAGTTTGCTAATATGAATGACCTTGAAAGAAAATCCTTGTAGGTGAAAATCCCGTCAAATTATCCAGTAACAGTTTCTAGTTTTTCTTTGTTTTCATACTACATCCTTATTTCTGATTGGTCAATTCTTTGGCTGTTGTTAGTTTTTGAAGTGTCAAATGACACAGAAAATTATTTGTATAAAAAAATGTATCAAACGATTTTAAATAAGTTGTAAACTACCGATGGTATGTCTACTATCTCTCTTGATTTCTCTATCTACGTCTTTCTTCTCTCTTATCTGTTCCGCTTGAATAAAAATAATTATGGTATAATTTAAAACAAAAAACCATTACATGATATATACGGTATTATATATGTTGAAAATTTCAATGGGGAGGGCGTTTTTAAGTTTTAACTTGTGTCCCGGTGTGACACCTTGACGTTATTGTGACGTCACAATAGATACAACGACGTTAGGCATTGATTTGAAGCAAAACTAATGCATTGTTAAATCACTGAAATTGTACGTTTAAAAGTGTTTTAATCATAAACAAAATGTTTTCATACCCCGATGAAGTTGAAAATATTGACATCATTGCTGAATTATCATGACGTCATTGAAGAAGGAAAGTCCCTTTCGGTTTTAGAGATTACGACGTCACATCTAAGGGGAGATTCCCTCGATCAAATTTTAACACAGACTACTGGACTCGCAATAGAGTATCTCGATTACGTTCAGTTTCCCTGAGTGCTTTTCGGCGCTAATTTCGCGGTTAACAGGTGAAATAGCATATTTCATTGCCGTTTGTTTATCTTTTCATAAGTCATTTCGAGATTTCGGATCCGTTCTTTGTATACATTTTGATAAATTAATTGTGATAATGAATATACATGATTTGAAATTGCTGTCGCTTTAGCATGTCATTTATTATCGGTATACGTCTTTTGATGTCTGTGCACATGAAACAAAAATTTGTCAACGACATTAACGTTCGGACGGTCTGATATAAATTGAAATTAAGAAATCGTTTTAACACATACAGAAATCGTTATACCAATGATATTTGACAGAGAGGGTACTGAATACCTTGCATAGCGAATTATGAAACTAATTCAAAAGAAAGTTTTCTTATGATTCGCGTTTTTAAAGTGAATAGTCGAGCAAAGAAAGGCTAAAGTAGGCAAAAATAGTGTTTATATATCCATTGAAAATTTTTTATGAAACAGAAAAATGAAATTTGCCGTCAAACTAGCTCTGAATGCGAATGATTTAATTTGTTTTTTAATACATGTTAAGAAATCCTAAAACGTCCTCCCGGTTGGCTAATGTAGAATGTCTGAAACTCATCAGAGCAAAATGTTAATTTAATAGCTTTTTTGTAAACGTAAAATGTAGACATACTATTTAAATCAAAAATTGATTTGCTTTTCTTCTGTCCTGATGCTATTCAGGAGATCCACATATTTGTAGACTGGCCCATTTACATATATTTATTATATAATTATATTCTTTAAAACCACGCAAGGTAAGTGTAATGTATCGGACATGTTATCGCAATCACCGAAAGTCGGAGACTATAGAAAAAGAACCTGCGTGGCATGTGATAAAATCTGCTCTCCACTGATATAACAATGCAACCACGAAGAAAATTAGAATGTATGTGGATTTTCAAGAAAATTAGTCTGTATGTGGAATTTTTAATAAAATCAATCTGTTGATTAAATTTTGAAGGAAACTAATCTGTATGTGGAATTTTTAAGAACATTATTTTGTCTGTGGAATTTTTCAGAAAATTAATCTGAATGTGGAATTTTTAAGAAAATTAGTCTGTATGTGGATTTTTTAAGAAAATTAGTCTGTATGTGGAATTTTTACGAAAATTAGTCGGTATGTGGATTTTTTTTAAAATTAGTCTGTATATGGAATTTTTATGAAAATTAATCTGTATGTGGAATTTTTAAGGAAAATTAGTCTGTATGTATATCATACACCCGAATATTTTGTCAAATTTTTAAAATTTCCAACTCCCCTTTCATATCGATTTTTAATAAAATCTAACTTTGGTCAATAAGAATTTTATTCTATCATTATAGTGAATTTTTCATATTAACATTCTGAACAAAAACCCCTTTTCTTAGCTATATACATCTTTTTTTACAAGCGCTAACCACATCCGAATACAAGTCTAGAAAGGGAACTTTTGTATACTGCGGTAGACATTTAAGGCAGTTATCAACGTTCATACTTTTTCTAATCATTTATTAGGCATATGGCTAGAATTTCCGCTATAAATATAACAAAATCTAAGTTATAAGTTACAATATCTTATGCCGGTGATTTTAAACAGCAATATATTGAAAAATAAAATCGGTATACCTCAGTATAACAGTTATATAAATCCCAAGTTTCTCCTGTGCTTATTGAATTTCGTTTATTTTTCCAATATCTTACCCGCAAATCAGGATATAGATAAAGTTTATGTTTTGTTTTATTTCACTTACCAACAACTAAGTGTACATGTGCTTATGCACGACATTCCTATTAAGAGGCATGCATCGTTAATGCAAAAGACTTGGAGACTGAGGTATTCTCGTGGGATGTCTCTTTGCGATAATGATATTTCAGCTACAGTTTCAAAACCAGACACATAGCTCGTTTGTTCACTTTGATAATATGGATCACCTTTTGTATACCCTGAAATGTCATCGATGAGCCTGAAGTCATTGTGTTCATCACGGAACAAACACACAACTTTAAGTCCGACAAAAATGTCAAAAGAGGTATAAGGAAGAGAAAATTCTTTAAATAATTGAAAAACATATTTGGTAAAATTTGAAGAATTTGTACATCCACCTTTGCAGGGCAGCTAGTATTTAGAGATGTTCTTAATATTAATTCGTATTGCACGGATCACTTTGAATAAAGAAATAGAAATGAAACTCGTAATTAATTTATAAGAACGAGTTAAGTCTTACCTCATCAGAATGAAGTATCTCCTGACTACCACAGGCTCCTGATGAGTCTGTCTTAAACACTGATCAAATATCGATAACGCTAATGAAGGTCAGCATTTGCTTTCGACCTTGATTTTCGGTGAAAATCATTTGCTCCAAGAAACACATCACTTGTTTTGGTATCTCCGAAGAAACATTGAAATCATTGTTGAATTCGATAAGGCAGTCGATGGTCCTATACATTTTCTCTTTGTATCGAACAGGCCTCAAAATTCGATTGTTACATTTTGCATTAGTTTCGGAAAATTGCGTTGAGGCCGTCTGTACATTGTATTTAAAATGTAGGAACAAGGCCTAACACTAGTGTGTTTCGGCGGTAGGAAGCCGTAACCACAGTCTTTATCAAGGATGACATGGTAGATGGAGTCAGCTAGCGTGATGATTTCTTGCTCCGAAAACAACTTACTTTAGCAATGTGTTTCCAACATCCACGGCGCCCAGTCTTGAACATGATTACAGACCGCACAGTGTCTATTTTTAAATGCGACACCATTAAATATCTCAGTTACAGGAACAAAGTCATGAGGGTCATCACTAGTCATATTGTTTTCACATTTTTGTTTCAAATCAAGCTTAGTACTCGTGTAAATCTTTGGAGGACTTGAGACCATAAAAATGCCTTTCTTTTTATTCACGCCATCCATTTATCCATATTTAACTGCTTCACAAGAAGTCTTGTCAAGAAATGTAAGCTGTTCTTTTGCCTGTTTAAGCGACGTTTTAGTGAAATTCTTTGCATTGTAACAACAATCGTCATAAGATTCACATAACGAATCACACAGACAAAACATATTTGTCTTTCCACTGAAATAAGAATGATATTCATTATCAAGAATGTCACTACCAAGTACGAAAAGTTGCCATAGAGTAAAACACACCACCAACTTCATGTTGATCTCGCTAGAATCACAAAACTAACCCCGATGGCACTGTCTAATATGTCTGCATCTGCCTACGCACAAACATATGAACTCTCGTCTTTTTAATACGGTTTTCCATTTTATTTTGCATCGTTAAACATTGATAGACATTAAAAAGGCTGTGGCAATACGTTCTGGCATTTATAAACCAGAAAATAATAACCATCACAATATATGATACTAAAAAAATATTTTTGAAATTGCAGATGTGTCTGATTATATAAAAAAAACAGTTTCTTTGGAATTTATGATATGGATATTGCCGGTAAATAGCAGATCAAATAAAACTAATTAACTATAAATGCGGACTTTCAAAACCAACATCCATAATGATATAATTGATAATTGGTGTCGAAAATTAGTCTAAATTATTCTTCAGGTATTGTTGCATGTAATGATATCATCATAAACATTACTCATTAGAAAGCCAATATAAGCTCACCTGAAATTCGTATATAATCAGAAACACGTGCAATGCAGCCTCGTGGTGTCACTACGTCCTCAAAATTACTAATTCCCTTGTGAACCTTGATTATTAATTAGAACAACGATGCTTGTTATAATATAAAGAAAACAAACAATGAAATTTAAAAAAAAAATGTATTGAAAATATCACGCAGTCTTAATTTATGGAGAAATGACATGCAGTTGCGGTTTTCTTCGACCCTGTTTCCCGAAATCGCGGCCTATCATAATGGTAATACATCGTCAAAGAATGAGAGAAAAATACTCTTTCATGATTCGATAAATATAAAGAAATATATATAATATTTCATTTCTCAAATATCTATATATCAAGGGCGCAATGCGCAGTGCGAAGCACTTCTAACTTAAAGGTAACACATACATGAAATATAAGAAAACATCCAATATTCAACATTTAATTCTACATACTTACAACTTCACTTTGCAGTGGCCATTTTCTGACATATGGGTAATAACCATCGATACAATGCTTTAAAGCAAGCAGCGTTATTTGGCATTGAACATCATATCAGTGATATGAAATACAATGTATATCTATGCTAAAACCTCATGAAATGAAAATCAGTATTCAGGCTTTTAATCATCAATCAAAATATGGTGTTTTTCATCACTTTCAAGAAAAGGATTTTAGCATGTTTTTTACAATATTTCATATATATTATGCCAAAATATTGGAAATTAGGTGCAAAATTTACAAGAATATATTACAATTAGATGATAGCCCTAATACAGGTGATTTATTTAGAATTTCGTCATAATGAAACCTCCTAATAACTGATTTTTAACCTAATCAAATGATGCAAAAAGATTAAAAGGTAAAACCCCATTATTGCATATTTGATTATGAGAACTTTGACCCCTAACCTTGATCCTACCACAGGATCGAACAACTAACAGATATTGTTGAATATTTTTTACCAGTGAAAACGAATTGAAACCATGGCAACCAAATGTTCCTCCATTATCTATATGTCCATGGTCGTCGCTATTGAAGGATGTGATATGTCATATTATAAACATAAAAATGTTACAGTTATTGAAAAAGTTTTTATTGAAAAATATTTGATCCAACACATGATTGGCCATTTACGAAAACTTGTGCATAGTGACCAGGTTACCATGGCAACCATTCTATCAACAAATGAAAACCTGCTTGCTGATCTACACACGCTCTTCAACATTACTGTGAAGATAAATTGATATTAGTATTTCAAGAGATGACCTGAGTTATGTTGTTTGCTTTTTGTCTTTCAACAAAAGACTTGTGTGTTATATTGACCTAGTTACCATGGCAACCAACATATGGCAAACGGAAACTTTCGTGCACATCTACACATGGTCCTAAACATTGCTGCCAAGTTTCAATCAAGTTATTTAGCAGTTAAGAGAGAGTTACTTGAAAACATTTTTCTTGTAAAGACAGACAGACAGGCAAGTCAGTTCAATGTAACACATTGGTGATTGGTGATATTTTGACAAAATATTTATTTAAAAACATTCCACCATACAAAAATATTTACATTGCCACTGCACAGTGTCTATATGTTGCTACTAAGCCCAATGTATGTTATTTTTCAATATTAGTATTGGCAGTTAGGCTCTGGCGTATTAATACCACAATCAGAGTTCAATAGGTCACTAAAACACTGGGTTCACGTCAGTGTGATTATTTACTGAAGATAGATCAAAGAAATAAAACTAATGTAAAATCATTTTAAACACCGTAATATTAACAGTAAAAGTGAAGTGAATGTCAAATAGCATTTATTTCAATTTAAAAAAAAATGAAAAAAAAAGAATAATATCACGCGACGCCGTACACAGCGTTCTTTGTTTACACACGCAATTGTATTAAAAAACATGTCAACATCTGACGAAGAAGCCATCTCCGATTACGGGGATTTCCATGTCAGCCAAGATGATGAAAATTATATTGGCAACTTAATAGTTGCATCAGAACTTTCTGAATCTGAAATGCAGGATATTGAAAGAGCACTGAAGGAATCAGATATCTGAAATGCCCGCAGGCGTAACTGAAACAGTCACAAACAAACAATCGACAAAAAGATTCAAAACAGTATATGACGAGGAAATGCAGAAGTTTGAGGATGCAAATCAAAGTAATTCGACAAAAAGAAATACTGTTTGGACAATTAGATAATTCTATGCTAGAACACCCAATGTATGTTACACACCAATGCATGTCAAAAATATGACAACCGATGCTTAATTAGTATACTTCATGCTAAAATAATAACCATTTGACCTTTGACCTCCTCGCATGGTCCAAAAAATGACACCATCATTTTTCCGAAAGAGGATGACCCACGTAACCTCCAAAACCCGACATAAGTCACCGTACTAGTTTGACGTCGCCATCAAAACAAAACCTCTAAAAAGCCCTTCCCGGCGACCACACTATATGTATGAAAGTTATATCTGTTGATTCATTTGTATACGTCGTTTATTAAAAACGGGCAAACGTTGGTTCTTGACTTAAAAGTCTAAAAAGCTGATCATGGATATCAATGGAATCGTTTATAATATCTTTAACAAACTCAGGTTGTATGTATGTTCGGTTGGTGCGGTTTTCTTGAGCGATGTATTTGTCGAGAATCCATCACTATGAATTAGTTTTATAAACAGACATGTGTCCATTTCATATTTCTCCAAATCCGTGAAAAGATGTCATTTTTGAAAATACGATATACAGTGACAAAAGTGACTTAACATATATTTAAATGGTACAATAAGATCACATGATTAATATCAAGTATCATATTTATTGTAAATTCTACTAATTATTGATTATAAGAATGGCCAGAATATAATTGTGTGTTATTACATTGTATTTGTCTTTTTAGTTTTTGTTTGATTGAATTATAACGAAGGCATTTATAAATATTAACTTCTTTTTATATCACAAAAGTTGTACAGAAACGTATAACACTTTAGTTCATTCGCATTTTACACAATGTCAGTGTCAGAATCTACATTATACTAACCCATTCATAAACTGCTAATTAAATGCAAGATAATTAAAAAAAATGAAAGTAGACCACAACAGGATTATTATAAATACACAATGTCGGAAATTTTCATATTTAAAGATGCTCCACCTCCGACAGAGCATAAATGATACTCATCATTTGAACAGTTATTGGTGTTTAATCATGTATATATATGTCTAATTAGCACAAAAGGTAACATCAAATAATTTATTCTACCTTTGATGCATGCGCAATCTGTACTTCATTCCATATAGGATAGAGTGCCACAGAATTTTTTTCGGGATGCAATTAATCATTTTTCATATTTTAACTTAAAGTAGAAGTAGAAGCTTAAACTTTTCAATGGTATAAAGTAAGTAAATTATTGTAACTGAAGAAAAATACAAATCGTCTGCTCCTGTTTTTGATTGTGAAAAATAACCATTTGTCAGCGGTGGAGCATCTTTAAGCAAGAGCTTACATAACAGAAGAAAAACTAGCAAAAAAAAGGTTAATAACTTTTGCTCATATTGTATTTCCTGATATATTTCAATTGATCTGTGTCACCGCCAGGGTCGCTTGCATCAGAAGGTATATGATCAAACTGCCATCCTGCACCCTGCGTATTTCCGACACAATTAAAAGTTTTCGTGCCAGCGATGTTATTTGAATTGACACCGTAATACAGAAAGAAATTACACATATCCTGTA
>SAYR01047647.1:45528-66341 GCA_004382745.1 Argopecten irradians irradians
GAATAATCTTTAAATTACACAATTTGAAGCAAATATTTTCCATTTTTCCCGAAATGCTTACTCAGTTTGTTGCCTTTTTAAAATGTATTTCTGTAATTGGATTTCTTCTGTTAAGGACGAGTTACATACCTGAAATATTTATACATTTTTTTGTATAAATATGACATGTAATCAAGGACAAATAGTAATTTAACCTTTCTTTAAAACAGTATTTGCAAATATGACATTAGATTCACTTAATATCAAATTATCTTCAATGTCAGTTTTCACCATTTCATGCAATAGGTTCTAAAAGGTTTTACTTACTGTCGACATGAGGTGGAATATAGCCGTTAATATTGTACAGACTAATAGCAGCTGCCATCCGGGGTCTGAGGGAAACGAAATAATAGTGTTGAATTGTATAACTGTTATCATAGAAAATAGTCTGGTCGGTATTTGTTTCGCAGTACACCGGGTGTGTTTTCTGTACAACACCGGTCGAGGTTGACATAGTATGAACTTTAATGCTTATTTTAGATCTTTATTTAATTGATATGGTTGTACGTAAGGGCATTGTGTGGGGTGATTGTATCGCAAGAGTCATACGCATAAGTAAATAACATATAATTTGCAGTAATGAAGGGTGTTTTTTTTATTAAAAATGCTGTTTACGCTGTTTGTAATGCAGATTTGTAATTATTTAAGTTAGTTTTTTTAACATTATTTTTCAATAAAAAGATATGGTTACTGCTTGACACGTGACGTTAAAAACATTCACGTTCCGCACTGAATCAACAAGTGAAATAACCAGAATGCTACAAATGGAATGTAATAGATTACTCGTCTAACTAATAGTCTAAGAGGATATTACACGGGTGGTTTCAGTTCATTAACGAGCATTTAGATATATCGAGTTTAATGCATTTAATATAACGTAGTCATGAGATTAAGATTACATTTCTATCATAACTAGTATTTATGGAAATATAGATAGAAGTTTCAATATCGTTTTATATAGAGTTTAGACCGGGATTTGATGTTTCATGCGACGTCATATATTGATTATGACGTCATTATTACATGTTATGTCACAATAATGTTATTACATTTGTGTACTCTTATTGATAGCATGGATGAACTGGCCTGCTATATTATAAACTAAGTGGCGAATACTTCCACGCTATGTATAGGTTGTGTGCAAACATAATTTCTACCACATTGTACAAATATATTGATATTCCAATTACGGGGCGCCGATTCGGACTTTATCTTTTTGTAATCAAAATTAATTTTGTGTACACAAAACAGAATTCTGTCATAACGAAATCCTTTTCGTCATTAAAAATTATCTTCCAGCACACAAAATTAATTTTTGTCTACACAAAATTCATTTCTGTCATGACAAAATTCATTTTTGTGGACGAAATTGAGATTTGTCAGACAAAAGTGAAAATTGAACACAAAATTCAATTTTGTTCACACAAAATTCATTTCTGTCATGACAAAATTCATTTTTGAGGATGTTTAATATACATTGATCAGCAGAATATGTCCCGAAATCTTGTGGAAGGCGCATGCTCTGGCATATCATTTTTAGGTCTAGTAGAAGGAAAGGGAGGTTACGATATTAAGTACAGGCCGATTACGTACATACAGAAATGGATACTCTATGGAAAATAGCCTTTCAAGGGAAATGTACATGAATTATCATAAGCGTAATGAATTCAATGAATATCCGTTAACTATCACAACTTCAAAGTCTGGTTACCCTTCGCCAAAGAATGAGCGAACTGTAAGCGTTTCAACCAATCGGTAAGCAGCTTACAAGTAAAGGTCAAACATGGACTCATTTGCATACTTAACTGACGAAATGATTTTTGTCTACTGAGAGATAATTTTGTTTAACAAAATTTATTTTTGTCATTGCGGAAATGAAGTTATTATAAAAAAAAACATTTTTTTACAACACGAAAGTAATTTTGTTATGACAGAATCACAAAATTGAATTTCGTCATGACTTTTATCCACTGAAAGATTGTTTGTATAACAAAACTTATTTTTGTGATATGATATAAATTTTGTTAATCTGAACTCATTTTGTTGAAAGAAATTCATTTTTGTCTACACAAAATTGGATTTCGTGTACAAAATCACAAGTGTCCCATTTTGCGCCCCGTACCAATAGTGGATAGTAGAATTTTTTTTAACTTTGACCCGAGCTACTTTTTTCTCAATGTCAAGTCACAAATTGTCAAAGTCATTAATAATCGAATGACGCGACACTGTTGTATCCCGATCGCTGTTTGCAGATGCAGAACAAACCGCTATTGAAATCAGATGTGTTGTGGTATAGTAATATATACTTTCTTATTCGTAGCATAAAACAATCGACTCAAAATTGATACTTGTATTTGGTCAGCGTTATATCTAGCCGTAAAAGGGCCCTTTCTGTGATTTTTGTAGAATTTACGCACATAAAATGCTTGTCTTGAACTTGGTTACATTGGTTTGATGATTATTTAGCGGGAGGTGGATGCGTCACTTTTCTGTAAACATGTCCACATGAACATGTCGTTCGACAAGGATTAGATTATTGTTAAGTATCTATATAAATCTACGTGTAGATTAAGTATCTACATGTATATAAATCTAGGTGTAGTTTAAGTATCTACATGTATATAAATCTACGTGTAGTTTAAGTTAATCTATATAAATCTACGTGTAGATTCAAATTGATGTTTAGTAAGTAGGATTGTATGGGATAAATGTTCTTAATTAAAATCATACATGTATGTTATTAATACATTTTTTTACAAGTAAGATTTTTGAATATTACTGAGTGCATATTTTCCTATGAAGATATCACTACACCTTATTAGCATATGTCGATAAATAACATAATCGTATTCCGATCATCTTGTAAATGATTAATTGTGGTAGAAACAGGTAGCACAACTCAAGGTTACTGGATATGGAATTTATTTCACACACGTAAGTTAGATGTCAAAATTTACAAAAACACTCGATAAAGCTAGTTTTTTCTGTAACTTTTAAAAATAAACTCACTTGTGATAAATAAAGTCCATATCCACAACCACTCGTTGTGTAACCTATATATCTAAGAAACAATATTGTACTTACCTGTTCGTGCGGATTTTCAGACGCATATGTGCGAATTCTGCGACACGATCATCTAGAATGAAAAGTCGGAGAATCTTGAACATGCCCTATCTATGTTTTAGACAGCATAAATCATTGTATTGTATCATATTTCGCGGAGTGTTACCTTATAGCCAATTATCAAATTTTGGACAATTGACCGATTAATGCGTCATCATTTTGGATCGTTACTTTAAAACCAGCTGAAAATAAATCCAGAGTTTAGTTTGACATTTAAAACATACATAATATCAAGAAGACCTTTCAATATGTTATTCAACACCAAGATTCAGTAACATTTGAGAATTACAATACTTACAATGCATAGGTCAATGCATTTAAACTGAATGTTGGCAGCACTGCCAAAAGTTATATATTTACGTCTACGAGCAGTAAAGTTAGTACACAGCGTTAAACGATGATCCCTAGTCTATCATTTCATTCACATATTTGCCATGTTATGAGTTACTATAAAGTGACGTCTTAAGCTATGTCTTCATATAAACACACATAGGGCATAAAAAATATTGTTTACGGCACAAAAAAATCTTTGTAGCAAATGTCTATAAAACATCGTAAATATCTTTCCATTCCTTTGAATGTTTTCCATGGCTTAATTCCTCAAAGCATATGGTGTTTAATATATTACTGAAGAAAAAATACATTGTCAAATTTTCGCCAAATTATGGCACATATGAATTTGAAAAAACATATATATATCCTTCTAAAACAATTTAGACAAGGATCAGAATTTAAACATGAAACAATAGATTCCATCTTTGAAATTAAACTTTCTTTTGCGTCTTCTACTACTTTTCAACGATAAATACATAATACATATATACTTAAACACACTGAAAACATTTATTTGGAAAGAAATAGCACAGGGGATGGGGTTCATATATTAAACTTGTAATCAATACATAAATTTATGCTAATGAATCGACACCTGGTTGGTGAAATCAGGTTCAATTGGTTATTTTTACCGCGGATTTTGTAAAACCTTCCCTTCTTTAATCTTAATTGGAATACTAAAGGAGACATTACCATTAACACTCATGATAATATGTTATAAAACATTAAACCATCGTGTTTAAGCAGATACACATTGCTGTTGTGTTCCTCCTGCCTTACCAGAGATGTCGTCTCGGCCGTGGACCTGTAGTATGAAATGACGGGCTCTATCTCCTGTGTATATACCGGTATCTGTGATGAACAAATTGTAAAACGTCATAGCTAGATGTTTAGAAGAATACAGCACCCCTTGAAGATGAGACAGGAAAATCTCAATCCGCGGTGTAAAGTTATTAAGTTGTCAAGCACGAGGCTTAGCGAGTGTTTAATAGCTTAAGAATCTTAAACGTAGTATTGTGATTTACCTATTCTCGTCAGTGTCAACAGGGTTATGATAATTTCTTCTTAACTAGTTCGTTTTCGGAATACATGCTTTGACATTGTATAAATGACATGATATAATTGTTCTGAACGTGCAGGCTGTCTTGATCTGGGTAAGATAGATAATGCCTTACCGTGACCGAAGTGTGTGTACTTTGACCAAGTAAGAGAAAAATATTAATCTGTTTCTCAGAATTCATTAAAACAAAATCAGCCTGGTATTAACGATAAGATCTGATAAGTCTATCATTAGGAATAGAAATATTGCAAAAGATGCGAAACGAAATTGGGATATTGACTCACGTAGTGAAGTGTTTAATATTTGAAAAATATGTTAATCATTCATAAAAAAAAATAACGAAACTTGACCAGACATAAAGGAATACTTAGTTTTTTTACCTTTAGGCAATGTCCAACCTGGGGCGCCGTTCGTCCAGGAATACAAAAATACCCTTTTTGTGTTTTTACAAACATGATTAGGATCAACGCACTCCCTAAAAGGTAACATATATTATAAAATACATAGAGTTAATATTTATTGTACTTATTGCATTTGTAATTCTTTGAATTGTTGTTTCTGTATCCTACTGACTATGACATGAGAAAGATGACATTTGAAGTATTTAAAAAGTATTTATTTGCCAGTTATTGACTTGGTTCACCGAAAGGTTTAAGTTCTGGGTCAAGTAAGAAAAAATTCCGTCAGATTTGGAACATATTTACGTGACAGATACAGTATTTTGTATTGACGGATAAAGCACAAGTTTATCGGGCAGTGGATATCCATCAGTATTTGGGGCAGTTGCAGGATAAATAACTCTAGCGACGTATGCAAAAATATTACATGGGCAAAATCACTGGATACGAGGCGTGTTATGTGATAAATAAGTATATAGTTTGAACTTACCAGATAGCTGCGTCGGAGTAGGGCTCATCACACATACCCACAGTAATGTGATGCACATCATCTCGCTCGCCGATTGGTAGATATTCCGCTGTTAATCAATAGTTAATGTAACCTGAGCCACAAGGAATTCAAAGACATAAACATCATATTACGTAAGAAGACTGAGTTTTGAACAGTAGATAAATCTTGATAATTCCTTAACAATAACACGTTTAGAACAGTAGAATATCCGGATAATTTCTTAACAATAACACGTTTAGAACAGTAGAATACCCGGATAATACCTTAATGATAACACATTTAGAACAGTAGAATATCCGGATAATTCCTTAACAATAACACATTTAGAACAGTAGAATATCCTGATAATTCCTTAATAATATCACATTTAGAACAGTAGAATATCCGGATAATTCCTTGATAATATCACATTTAGAACAGTAGAATATCCGGATAATTCCTTAACAATAACACGTTTAGAACAGTAGAATATTCGGATTGTTCCTTTACAATAACAAATTAAGACTAATTCCTGATAACATATATGTGAAAGCATTCTAATCAATATAGTAATAATTTTGTTTATCAACATAATGTATAATTTGTTGAACTTACCAATGTATTCGTCTGCCTTTAGTGGAAAAGCCGCGCAGCCATATTCTACTTTCTGAAGGATACGGATTTTCTACCCGAGGGTCACAAAATGTAGTCAAACCCGGGGCTTGCGGAGTATTTTTCTTTCATACCTCGATGTTTTATTGCAGTTTTACAGCTATAATATCCCGCCATCTTGAAATAAATTCGAAGAAATCGACGACCGGAAGTCAATTTTCCATACATGAAAAATTACGTGATATTTTCATAAGAAATTCCGTTGTTTGCATCCTTTATAGTAAAACCACTCATATTTGTGGAAAAATGTTAAAATTTTACCGGGGAAATAGATATTTTGTTGACGCCGTGACGTCACGAGTCTTTATTGTCTGGGTAGCCATGCAATACAGCCTCAGGCGACATGAGTGTATTGCCCTGGACCAGCCAGTATTTCACTCGTAGGTATGAAAGAAAACAGTGTATTGACCTTATAGTGGTGTTTACTGACCTCCAAAAGCTTTGTTACATGTTTAAATTTGCTGACAATTTACTTCTGAGACAACTCTCGAAAAAGCAAGTAACGAGTTGAGTTAAATAGGTTGATAAATAATACATACTGCCCAGTTGTTTAAAAGGTAAATTGGCTAATCACAGTTTAACACCAATTTTCAAATCAAGATAAAATAATTTCTGGTTATACAAATTTTACAAAGTTTTATGAGAATCTTAAGAACTTCATTATTTCCTTACTTGCTGAGTTTAGTCAAGATATAATGACAAATTTTTCAATAAATGAGAAATGAACATTTCACTAATGATATGATTAAGCTAATCATGCTTTGAACAAGTGATGTCAATATTAACCAGTATTACATATTACATATTTCTGGACTTTATGTATATCTTTAAAACTGCACGTGTAATAGAACTTTTGGCGGTCAGTGTATAGACCATGATTTTTATGCTAATTACAATAAGCATTATTCGTATACAAGACATTCTTAATATCCTCATAATATAAAATACCGAAGTAAATCAATCAAAAAGTATTAAAAAGTAAAATGTATCTTACATAATATATATATCTCCACACTATTCATACGATTGGTTTGTCAACTTTGTATTTGATAGCAATATTTGAAATTTCATTTCTTTTCTAAATGTACAAATTATTTGTGACTAGCATTTTCATTGACTAAAAATGTAATACAAATTCCAGTGATTCATGACTCATTGTTTAGGAATGTTGTTTCTTTGGTTAGCCACATCTGTTATAGGTGTTACATGTTCATAATTTAGTTTTCGCATTATGTTATGTCTTGCATCACAGGTTTGTTGAACATTAGAGTATACATAGCTCTTTGAAAAAGTATCCAATTTATTTATCCACGATTTATACAGAATACTGAAGCCAGGGAAGTAACTCGAGTTGCCTAAGTCGACAAACTTAGAAATAAATCAACATACATCACTTAAAATTTATTATGCCAGCCTCGATACTAGAGGGGTTCCGATCACTTACGATCTCTTCACCCCTTGACTATCTAATAGTAAAACTGAAGGAAGTTCAGAGGAAACAATCTGAACCAATCACAGGCCTGCATAGTTTTCCTTTGATGACTACAGAGAGAGAGACGCTCAACTTCAAAGCCACACAGTCAGCCACAGTGTACCGTTATATGTGCATAAAAGGACAATTTTACCTGTTCTGTTCTGTTGTCATCAGTTTTATTATGATATTGTCCAGGGGGTAGTGAGATCGTAAGTGATCGGAACCCCTGGAGTGTCGAGGATGTGATTATCAACTCTACGTTACATAATTTGCATGCATGCACAAAGTTCAGTTGAAATCATTGAACCAGAATTCGCTGAAATACTAGCGTGTTTATAAGCACATCCCGACCACTAGAACCCAACCTTTCATTAGATGAGTTACTCACTTATTCTAACTATACTTTTATGAAATCGTATGTAATGGTTTACCTACATTTTCTCCAACAAAGGTACTAAGAGGAAGTGTCAGGTGTTTGTAATAAACTCCCGTGTCGTCTGCTCGGTCAATAACGGCCCCGCACACCATGGAAACCGTCAAAATAGCTCTATACGTTAACATCGTGCCGTCAGAGCTTCCACTAAAAAGGTATTTACTGACGAATGTTATATGAAGCCATTTTTATATGTCCAAGAAAACAAATAAGTTTTAAAGTGAATTTTCGTAGAACATTTAATGTAACACACATCAGTGTTTCCATTAATCAATTATTTTTGATAATGTCCTACCTGACCCGGATCTAACCCAGGTCTGAACGACATCTATGTCTCTTGTTATTCTAAGTTTTTGACATTTGTGTCCTTGCTTATGATATACAGTAACGCTTTTCGCGCTGTCTTTGAAGTGCTGATTCGTGTAAAGTGATAAATGTTGCAAAGCGTATATCCGTAATTGAACCAACACATTAATTCATAATCGCGCATATAAATCATAATTTACATTTTTTTAATTTGCATTAAAACAATATATTTGAAGGTTATTAACATTTAAGAACGTTTTCCATGATGAACATACCTTGTTTGCACTAAGTTATGAAGCCTCTGGTCCACTAGTGACTGTAGGCTCGGTTATAACAAAGTAAAGGACGCCAACCTCAGCAAAACATATATATATGGGAGATTAGAAACATACATTGAAAAAATCTATATAAATACTTTTCTCCATTCTCAGCAGTTAAAATTATGAAAGGAATTATTTTAACAACATAAAAATTAAACAAAATGAGTAAAACGAAAGGATAGTTTCAAAACAACCGAAAGCTGAATATTTGTTTCAATTGTATTTATTTCATAAGCAACATTTTGTGAAAGTTAGCTCCCCTAGTCAATTGTTAATGTGTAACCAATACTTCTGAGATCGTATACTGAATATTAAGTAATTACAGCTTATCTTGTCCTTGGGACCAACTTATCATTTGATTATTTGATATTTAGCTATTGATATAACAATTTCAATGTAATTCAATACATTAATGTATGTATAGCAGAAAAACCGAAAATTGTAGATTAGTCAAGTTGAACGACAATTTGAGACCAGGAGGCCCGAGCATTGTACATTATCTTGACTAATCTACAGTTTGAGGTGTTTCTCTTACTTAAAACATGGCACTCTAATGTACAGTGCTAACTATGGATATTATGTAAAACTAATCTATTTACAAAATTGTAATATGTCTACACTGGTCATTCATTGCATGACATTTTCATGAAATTCCATACCAATATATTTTTACTAGATAACTACTTGTGAGTTTGAATTCAGCTCATTTTCAGTGGAGATCATTACAAGAGGCATTATAACAGTGGAGAAGTCAAACTATCTCAAAGCAATTATCAAATTTCAATATAAAGTTTATTTTGTGATATTTCAAGCTGTGTATATGAGAAGCAGAACATTAACTTGGATGTGACTTGTCAGAAATTTACGTGATTTGGATGATTACCATGGAAACATATTGTTTTAATTGATTTTGAATATACACCATTACGTAAACAAGGTTTACATATGAGAATGACTACTACATGTAAGTTTAAAGTTGTACGGTCTATCACTTTCGCTCTTTTTGTCGTAGTGAAAACTTTTTAGTGATATAGATATTTTCTCCGTTTATCTAAGTTTTAAACTATCTAATTTTATCTCTTTTTATAAAGTTACCGCACTGGAAGTATTTTAAATTATAAAAGTAAAAAAAAAAAAAAAGTGAACACGTGCAAAATATGCTCGAAAGATGCGGAACCATTCCGAAATCTTCCGAACGTCATCTCGAAGTAACACGAGAGTTGTGAAAGCTGGAGAAAATGTCAACAATTTTTCTTAAACAAAACATGTGGTCGACCTCAACAGACTGGATCTACAAAGAAAATAATGCTCGCACATTACGATATTTGATAGACACAATATTTTACGGCAATGTGTGAATTGGTTGTTTCAAACAATCCTGTGTAAGCCATTTAAGTCATTTAAGCCGGAAGAAAAACGTAAACAAGCACATGCGCGCTTACGCTAGTTACCTGATACGATCCGTCATAACCCGAAGTCATTGAACATGACAGTGATTGAAGGCGCTTTATTCAAAACCAGGAAAACATTATCCCTAGATTTCGGCTCTCTTATACATGAAGGCTGTCATAAGCTTTTGGGGAGCTAGATAATTAAGTTACATGTCAATGTTTAAATATCAAATATTTAAGTGACATATCTTTACAGTGAAATTAGTATGCATTATAACTTTAACTGAAATGAGTGTGGAACGAAAGATTCCTAAAAGTGGAAATTCTGAACTACCTTACTAAGTATGCTTGTCTAAAAGACCTAAAATCACTGAGGATTTCACGAAGCCGCATACTCATCCTACATATACACACTACAAGTTAAAAAGTCTGTCCCATCAGAAAAATATGTGTGTTAAATTTTGCTAGTGCATAATTATATATTTCACCGTGTGAAATCGTTAGAACAGATGCTGGAAAGGAACAGCGCCATCGACCATAAATATAGAATTTAGTAATACATTACTCTATTATGATATATTAGGGTAGATTCACAAAAAAATACTTCTCAGTCCGTCTCATCCATGTCAAAAGGCTCGTCCAAATCGCAATGATGTACGGCACATAGCGAAGAAGGTGTACGGCTCCTAGCAAATGTTTATCTCGGAGGTATGCGGCACATATATAGCCATCCTATATGAAGGGAGTTGTACGGCAACAGTTACTATTATATATCTATTCAGTGATGGGATGGTGGAAACAAAGAGGATAACTATTTAAAACTTAAGGTAATGCCTCATATGCATCATTATTACATTATCAGTGTTACTAACAGTTTACAATCATGCATAAATTTGGGGTTTGTTTCTCGTAACCAGTGAACTGCAAAATAAAGACACGTACAAAACGCACTAATTTCGTTCCCACTCACTAATTGGGTTATCGTTTGTAGATCAAATTATATTCAATATCCACCAAATTGTCGAGATGGTAATGCGTTTTACTATGATATATATATTTTTGTACCTGATCCATTGTCAAGTTTAGAAATTAAGATGATGATAATGATGATGACGATGATGAAAATCATGCAATGATGATGATATAGATGATGGTTGTTGTGATGATAATGATGATTTATGATGATGATATGAGTAAGATGTTTGAGAATGAGTGTGATAGCGATACTAAATATGAATACGAATAAAATCATTTAGCTATGTGTAGTATATTGCACATGAAAAAAGAAATAACAATAAATAATAGAATTTAAGTCGCAAGAATTATTACTGCTTACTTTCATATGTAATAGTTTCAGCTTTATATTAAGAAACGTTTGGTTTTGGTTTTATTAGTTTAACTTCCTATTACAGACAGGGTCATTAAAGGACGTGAATGATTTGTTGGTGGAGGAAAGCCGGACTAAATGGAGAAAAACTACCGTCCAACGGCCAGTAACTTGCAACTGTCCCGCATAGAATTCGAACCTGCATCCCAGAGATGGAGGGCTTGCGGAAATATGTCGGGACATCATAACCACTCGGCCACCTGAACCGGGCCTTGAGACACATTCTAAGAGACGCAAATGATAAAACTTACAGTTTAGTCTACAAAAATCGAGAATAATTTAGCACCAAATTATCTCCATTCACTTCTTTCTCCAAAAGTCGTTAATGCTAATAACTATGCTTTAAGAACTAACAGCAATTATAGAAATCCTCTTCACAGACTTTCTCTTACTAAATCTTCTTTTATACATTCTTCTCTGCATGTATGTGGAATGACTTGGATGAAGCGACTAGATCATCACCTTCATTAGCAACTTTTGAAAAAAAGTATATCATGATGAAAAAGATCCAGCCTACTACAATTTTGGTGACACGAATACAAATGTTGCACATATTTTCAGTGTCTATTGTCTCCTGTTTCGTCATTGTATGTTACGAGAAGGCCTTTCAAAGTTGTAATAACTTTTGGCTGATCTCTTTATCTTTTGAAAATAAAATATGTTTAAACCAAAACCTTTCAAATTTCCAAACATTCCTATCTTTGACTATTCAGATGGCAACATATCTATATATAGATGTACGTATTGTCGGGAAATTTATTCTATATTCGCTGAAGTTATATGTCAGCTGACTGAAAATGATATGTATATTCATCAGACAAACATTATCTGCACAATTTTACACCTTATTTATTATTAATTACTGAATTTGATGTCACTATGAGCCGTACACCTCGTTTGCTATGAGCCTTACATCCTCTAAATATGGTAACGTCGGGTTTCCGCGCAATTTTCAGATTTGTTTTATATATTTCTTTTCCAATGTGATATGAAAATAGAATCGACCAATCAGAAGGCCAGATTAAGTATAAAAACAAAGAACAAATAATTATTAGTGAATTCAGTGAAATGTTAGTTGTAGTGAGTGGCCCAGAAAACAGGGTATAGAGGTGAGGGGTTGGGGCCCTGGAGACGGTAGACAAAAGAAGGGAGGACATGTTCGATGAATTGTACATAATAATTTTGCTAATTATATTATGCGTCCAAGGAAGGGAGATAACTTGTTTGTGATGAGTTTGTCATGACCATCAGATCAGAGGCTGAAGGTATTAACGTGCATGTATGCATGTATATCTCATTGATATGCATGACTGACCAGGTAAAATATGGTCTGTTAATCCCCGCCGTTACGGTAACATAGACATCATTAAATAATACTGACCTATAGTTGTGCATTTGTTTTGAAGCAAATTCCGGTAGTTTGACTCCTGTGGGTTTATCATACAATTGTTTCTAGACTTTATGGTATTAAATCAAAACACTTCACATCCATTATTCTCCTAAGAAGGCTGGCCGCATTAACCAATGATTCAAAAGAAGTAATGTTGATTAATTACGTATTTTAATTGTTTTGCTGCAGCCGGATTCGTGCTTACCATTCTACGTTTTGATAGATTTTATATTGTTATTTCCATAACAACATCTGGGACTTAAACCTATAGGGTCTGTAACGCTTATAAATGTATATACATTGTAGCAACGCTTCTCTGCAAACTGGTGTTAAGTGATATCATGGCATTATAGTATTATGTAACTACTCTGGTGAAAAGCCATATTCTGAACTTTTATTCTTATATACATTTTTCGAAATAAGTCAATATTCCGTCATTTCATTATAGAGGAATGGTATAAGTTCATTGTTACAATTAAATCAATTGTAAGGTATAAATATGTCATTCCAAATGTGATTTTTAAGTGATTTTTGAGCCATACCAAGCACAAATTTAAAATCCGAGTTTCAAAAAATACATGTATACAGATAGTCTACACAACATTGAGGGGCGTGTGTGATTAGGGACATAAAGCCAAATGTGTTAAATCTTCTATGTGACATATGAGAATATCACTGAGAAAGGCGATAGGTTTCGCCCAACCAAATAAATATTTTTTTTTATAAAATCCGATAAACGGAAGAAAAGGTGATAAAACATATGAAAATACTTCAATTTAATTTTTTAATGCGTATGAGATTGAACAAATGTGTCTTGAATACAAAATTGAAGGAAATCCTTGATTTATTACGATCGTCATGCTAACATGATAGTATGCAAATGAAGCTGCGATGGATTGTGTTGTCGAAGTTTCGCGCATGCGCATTGTTACGCACTAAAAGTAAACAAAATGGCTGAACGAAAGCGTGTGAGAAAAAAACTGTATCAGAATCGGCATCAAAGAGTGGGAAATTAGAATGGAATTGGTAGCATCCTAGGATATCTCTAGGGAATGAAACTCAGAGATGACATGTAGCAATAGAAGAAACAGAAGCCACATCTCAAGCGGAACTCGCCTGCATTCGATCTGTTGGGTCGTGTTGCACTTGGTGAGTTAAATTTCAACACATATATGCCAGCGCACATACAGCGGCAGAATAACTACATCTATGTTTTTTGGTGTACTAAACTAGCGAGCGTATGTCAGCAACTTGAAGTGTTATAGATTATATGACATGTAGGATATAAACAATCCATCGTACTTCGATTTGTTTTTGTTGTTTTTTTTTAACTAAACATGCCGTGGCAAGACTGTCACTTCTATCTGATATCTTAATTTGTTGCACGCTTCCGTTTGTTGATGCGGCCTCGTTTTGGAAAAAAATACGTCATGTTCTATGTAAAGCTTGACTTCGCTTTATTTTTAGAGGAGTATTTTCCTGGTCAACCTTGGTAACTGACAACCCATATTGTTCGCTGTATGCATCGAAAATGATCTGAAAATAATATTTATGAACAGGATAAATTTCAATTTCGTAAACTTTATACTTAGTATTTCATTGGGCGAAACCTACCTATAAAGTTAAGTAAGCCATGTTATTGAATCTTAATGATTCTAAGTGATTTTTAGTGTTTCGCAGAGACTTACGGTGAAATTCGTGTACATGCGCAGTACTAGTAGTAACCAAAACTGCCATTAAAGTCTTAATGTTACATGTTCCATAACTTGGCAAGAATTTTGACGCGTTATTTTTTCAGCAAATTTCTTCGTGATTCCTGAGTATGAAAATTACGGTAGATATACCTTTAATGTAATACATGTACCTGATTACCCTATTTACAAGGTAGACTCATCGTTAAACATAACAACTGTTATGCTATATAGACAATTATATGTTTCTCAAAACTATTTTATAGGCGATCAAGTGTGTATCCGAAATTTAAATATTATCTTTGTATGTTAATATGTACTTTTTCGAAATATATGTGTCCGTTCATTAACGGCAATTGTTTTGTACCTTTTGAAGTTGAGGATAAAGTTACCAATTCTATTGTACGAGAGGTTGATTTCAGGAAACTCGCTCTAGGTCATGCTGGAGAACACGAGCGCGTCTGAAGTCCGTTGACGAAGAGCTACGTCCAAGGGGAATAACTCATGTAATTAGAGTTAAATTGCCTCCCCCCCCCCTTCCTGGCCATATATTGTAATCTCACATACAACAACATATACATACAGTGATGTAAATTTGATAAAAGCATCAATATGTTAATTGATAGATCTCATATACATTGTTATTGTTTGTAGACATAAATAGGGGCCGCGGTGGCCGAGTGGTTAAGATGTCCCGACATATTACCACAAGCCCTTCACCTCTGGGATGCGGGTTCGAATCCCATGTGGGGCAGTTGCCAGGTACTGACCGCTGGCCGGTGGTTTTTCTCCAGGTACTCCGGCCTTCCTCCACCAACAAACCTGGCACGTCCTTACATGACCCTGGCTGTTAATAGGACGTAAAAATAAACAAACCAAACTTGTAGACATAAAACTGGTTAACATTAAGAATGCATTATATACATTGTAAGACCACTGGTACTTATAAATGAACATCTAATGGACAACAAAACAATAAAAGTACGTCGGCTTCGACTTGAAAATCGGCTGAAACCTTTACGTAACATCAGTATATCATATCAATTATTTCCAATCCATAGTGTTATCTAAAAGTGATAATGGTCACAAATACTACTTTGAAGGTAATTAAATGGTCACACATCAGAGGGTCCTCTTTAACCTCGGAAGGGAATGTACGTCACAAATGTTACTAAGAACAACAATGGTTGCCGTGAAGCTATCCTCTCTGTCGTTTCGAGTCGTCAATCAGTGCTCAAAGGACCATAACTCAACAGGTGAAGCCATTCCGCGCTGTATCAAAGAATACAACGAAATTCTAATGTAGTACATGTAATTCGTATTTGTTTATAATTCTGTGTTGTTTGAGTCGGTGTTGTGTATTGTTTGTAGAGTTGAGTTGAGTTGAAGTCAAATTCAGCATATTAATATGATCCAAATATGACCCCTGATGAGATGTTGTCAGATCTCCTATTGAGCGAAGTGGTTATAATGATTTGTGTTTTAATCAGATTGACTGAAACTTCAACCTTACATTTAAATATATCAAGAGCTACAAATCTGTTGTTAATTTTACCCTTCTGTTTTGGATATCAGCACAAAACTATGGCATGCGGAAAGGACTCCCACATTATGTAACCATATGACCTCTCAATAACACATGCTATTATGTTTGATGGATACCAACTCGTAGAAGTTTGAGACAACGATTCAAGTTGACGATGTTTCCATGAATATTTCAGAATATTTTATAGTCATGTGTTAAAACAAACAATTAAAATTGGGGGCAATTTTCGGAGTAAACCATATATGATGACAGGGACATCTCAACCCGCATGAAAAATTTTGGCAAGTCAACCCGTGGCTATGCCTTTGTCAGTATAATGCGACCAGGTGGGATGCGTTACTTGATTGCGTCATTGATATACAGTGTAATACTATAAAAAGGGAAAAAATCCATTTTACAAGACGACACAACACTAATATACCACAGACAATCAAACAGTCGAAATACATGTTGTATGTGATTGATTCAAAATCCAAAGATTAGCCTATTTTTTAGATATATGTTTATTAGTTCGGCAGTTCGGACACCGGTTTTCTTGTTTCGCGGTTCAGTTTGTCAAGTTTTGACACGAAAGTTTACATAATTTGTTTAACTTTGTGAAACAGAAACCACATACGTATTGAAATTTCATATCTGTATGGGGAGCAACGTATCCAAGTACAATTACTTCATTTACCAGGTCTTTAACGTTTCATAATAGACTAACTAGTAAATTCGTCATTGATTTCGCTTGAAGATATTGCAAACCTAAAATAAGTCAATGGTCACTGTCATCCATTCGTTTAAGTTTTGTTGACTTATAGAAAGTGCGTTTTCATTATTCGACTGAACCTAACCGCATCTTATCAGATTTTTAAATCAGAAACTTTGACGTGAGATCCGCCAAGGGCTGCGGTGAGAGTATTGTACTGTTTATCCTTTTTGGTCAACATGACTCAGTGTTATTTATATAGCGTATTAACGTAATGTTTGTCACGTCTCAACGCACATGGCATGTTTTTATTAGCACTATAAGATACATTATTATTGTATATGTTATTTGTTTATAATAACATTTGCTTCAGTGGCATGGCTGACAGCTGATGCTGGAGAAGTAAAATGATTTTAACATCGATGGGCCGACATTTACTAGTATTGCATTTTTAATTATCGTGGAAACAAAATTGTTTTTTACTTATATGTACCTATTTATAAGAGCAATAAGAATTGTATTTCAAATTTACGACATTTAAATTAATCAAATCAGTTGAAACACCAGACTTCTCGAAATTTATAAAGGTTGCTGAATGAAGAATAATTTCAAGGGGTCTGTAAAACAACAATATTCGACAATAAAAGTTCCTGCTGACAACGCATCGTCACGTAATATAATATACGTATGTCATAACTTTACAAAACTAAATGTCTGTGCGATGCTTATGTAATACGTACGTATTTGATTAATTATAGCGTAATTATAGGGCAATACTCTGCTATCATTTCTTAAATCCAATTTTGTAGCAGACGATTGATTTTGGTTTGTCACAGCACGTGATCATTAATATAAGCAGCTCTGATTGGTTTGTCACAGCACGTGATCATTAACACAAGCAGCTCTGATTGGATTGTCACAGCACGTGATCATTAACATAAGCAGCTCTGATTGGTTTGTCACAGCACGTGATCATTAACACAAGCAGCTCTGTAGGTAGGGCGTTTGAATTGTACCTTCACCCTCTATTGCATGGTCGTAAAATCGACTAACTTTAGTATCATATATTTTCTCTTCTTCCTACTCAACTTTCTTTTCCTAACATCTCCCTTGACACCGCCTCGCTTTTGGTTTTCTGTTGAGCGCTCGCTCCTGTGAGGTAGGCTCTGGGTTCTGTCCCCTGGCCAAAGTGGTATACGTAGCTTTTGCTCCCCCAAAACACGCACCATACAATTCACACACGCTACACACCGCATTCATGGGAGGCCGTCCTCACATAACACTGGCTGTTAATAGGACGTTAATTAATCAAACAAACACGAAAATGTACCAAAACTAGCACCCTCGACTACTCACCATCCTAGTTTTTATTTATACAGTAGAATCTCCCGGGTTTTGATGGTTTAAATGTCGTCAGTGTCCGTGGAAGTTTGACACTCGAGACCCATGACACTACTATTGTTCCCATGCTGGACACCGTGATGGACAGGACGACACAAAATATCACAAGTGGCTCCAAAACACAACCAAAACGAAGAAACAGATTTACCTAGAATAACTCAAATTATTTTCAAGAGAATGCGTAAATTCAGAGTCTCAGTTGTCGAACTAAAACTATATGAGTTCTGTTAATAACGATCGCCAAAGCGAGATGAGAATTAAGGATCTGCTCTGGAGAAAATTTTTATTTTAATATAGCTTTTTGGTAATAGGAATTCATACCAAACGTCAAAATTTAAGGAAAAAATAATATATTGGTGTGCTTGATTTTGAGCTAATATGAATCAAAGATAGCTTTTTGAGGTAGTTTTGTGATTTTACCGGAATTTCACTGTTTTGAGCCTTCACTCGAAAATTTCAACCTATTAGTTTTGCTCAGAACAGCTGTGTGTGTTACCCGTATCCCCTAAATGTTGTAGATGAAAATACCTTGGATTTTATTTTTTTCTTACATTTGAGGTTACTTTACAAAATTGCAAAATTGGTTAAAACGCATTCAGTGGTATGTTTTTCAATATTTGCAACCGATATGGTAAGATAAATACTGGTATCCTATTCTAAAACCCGTGTAATCGGCCGCTACTCACAAACTTTAATTCAAGTTATCAAATTTACGCTTTTCTAAAAATCAATCTGATGAATATTGAAAGTATCAGGATTGTTGGTAAAATCGAACGTAACGAAGAGACAATCAATCGCTATCAAAAACACGAGCTTACGAATGCGTATTTTTCTTCAAATATAAAAAGATACTTGATTACACCATTATCAGCATTTAAAAGTTTGAGCTTCTTGTTTTAATTGTTCATATATTTAAAATTTATCAATTGAATCCGAAAAAAATCCACGGCACTATTCCCCCTATGGAATGAAGTACTGATTTGGCATGTACCAAAAACAAATTAAATTGTTTTATATGTATTTTTGTGTTAATTAGACACATATATACACGATTAAATAACAGTTAAAAATGTTCAAATGATGGATACATTTTATTCTCTGTCTACGGTGGAACATCTTTACCTTGATCACAACTAGGTCACTCTCTTCAACAAGATCGCTCGCTTCGGTGATCACTATTTCCGGAATTCATACAGTGCAGTTTGACCACTGTGAAATATTCATGAGTACCACCAGTACCAGTATTCTGCTACAAAAAACAACTATATTCCATATACTACCTACACAGAACTTGAGGAAGCTTGTTTCAATGATTTATAACATTTTTGACAGTGAAATATATGGTTTTACGGTGATCATAACACGATATATTTCACTCCAGTAAAACTATCATAATCCCAAAATATTGCGAATAGTGTTGAAATAAAGTCAGTTTTCCACGATGTTGAAATAAAGTTTGAAATACCGTCAGACATTCGCTAATGCTTTCAGAAACAACACTTAGGCAGGATAATAAATAAGGCTTGGACATCGTATATGCGATGCATTTTCTGCTTACAGAAACTCATATAAGAACATATAATATATGTAACGAATATATACCAGCACTTTCCAACAATCATATGCTAACATACAAACAGGAAATCAAAACAAATCCATACAAAAACATCTGATATCCCTCCCTTATCAGATACAGTAATAGTTTTATTAAAGTTCCATTTAAATGTCAACATGTCGTTGGTCTGTCCATTTGTTTATCTGATGATGTCCTGGTGTATATTTAGACTATTAATGTTTTATCGCTTCAGGTCTGAAAAAGAAAGTGTTGGCCTTATCCAAGGAGAAGGACTGTTGTGATCTCAGCAGCTGGATAAAAACATCACAAACCGCTTGTATTGGGTTGGGATCTTTAGGGAACAACATTCAGAATATCCAAAAGGGTCATGGTCACCGGTTTCCAAAGTGCCTTCACCCCGATCTAGGAGGACAGGAGCGGAGGAAGAGGTGGTTAAAGCCAGGTACTAAAGTGCCATGTAGAAATAGATGTATTTGCTGCCTCGAAAATTTAACATTTTTTTGTCCACACGGTTACTTCTTTGTCCCATATTGGCTAAATAATTGAAACAGTGAAAAGTTGCAATTTGTTTTTAATTTTATTTATTTTATTAAATTTAGAAGTATTAAAGAAAGCAGTTGTTTTTGTTTGTTTATATGAATTTGTATACTGACAACTTTAAAATATCTTTGATTGTTTTTTTAAAAAGGTTATTTATTTCACAGGGACTAAAAGTTTGGAAAAACTTCTGCCACTGCTGGACAACCGTCAGACAAAACTGGACATACCGATGCTGTCTACCTCCAAACAAACTTCAGAACTGGAAAGATACCATTTTGCACCGAAAATGCATGGGTTCTCCTATTATGGGATGGTGTGTCGGTAAGAAACATTTTATTCAAATGCTTTTGTTCTCTTATAATATATCTGTCTTTGATTTTATATCTCGGTTAAAGAATGAATTGTTTTTTGATTGATAGTAATTGCGTCAATGGCAATATTAATTTTCTATAATGCTGTCTTAAGTGAAGTCATACTTTGTTCTAAGTATAATCATGATGTATTTCCCCTACTTTACCGAATTACAAATTCCTATTTTTTTTCTTGCAGACT
>SAYR01047723.1:0-11016 GCA_004382745.1 Argopecten irradians irradians
TGATGTCCTATAAAAGGACATGAAATGACGTCAGGTAAGCTTTTATGAAAATGAATGTTGAATCATCAGGGTATAGCGAACCCGGAAAACAATCCTGCGTTAGAATAAGATTGAGTAATACCCCTGTATGAAAAAAATTATCCCTGGTTTATAAAAAACATTATTAACAGAAATAATATTGACATATGTACCTTTAAGGCCCAAAAAGTATCAGGTAACTACGTGAATCTCACTAGTAATTATGATGCCCATGGCTGCTGTGTCCCTGTCTTTTTGTCTAGCAGGCCGAGCAAATCTCTAATATGTTTTTATCGCTATATCCAATCGGCCCTTCAGTTATTTCCCCTTACCCACCCCAACGTATGCGTGCGTTATCTATCGTATTTTTGGGTCATCTACAGCCGGTGATGGATTGTATTGGTAAATTGTTATTGACGTTATTGTGAGAAAACGAGCTACCATGTATATGTATTTTTATCACAAAAATAGCATCTCATTATCTTAGAGAAACCAGCTAATTCATTTAGATCAGCATAGCGTTAAGTGCGTGAAAATTTATCCGTGCTAGAAAATATCGAAAATATCAAAATCGGTTTCAGGTAAAAGCATTAAACATAACTGTTTTCATTCATTTTTAGTATACTTAACATAAAGACACTGTTACAGTGACTATAACCATTGTGAACCACGGTCAAATAAATCACAATTAATGCAACGTGCCTCGTTTATAACATCTGTGTCTTAAAAATCACTGCGATAAACATGCACTTTAGACTGACGATTTTATATCTGTAAAGAGCAGAAATTCTGATAGAGACCACCCAATTAAAGGATTTCCTATAGACCACAATGTTAATGTTTTAGGATCTACCTTTAACAGTTCTATAACTTAAGTATAGGTTCTCCTATATATAGGCTAGCAATGCACAATTTGAAATTACGAATCTGATTGATTATTAATTGTTTTATTTTTTAAAGATTTGTGCACTTTACTTATCTTTTGTTAAAATATATTTACACTTTTGCAGATTGATCTGAACTAAATTGTATTATTTAATTATAAATATAAAACATACATATTAATGATTCTCGGTATGTATACAGCGATTTTATATAAGTACTTCGCCCTCAAGAAATATCATCGTTATATACCTCTCACTGAAATGCAATAAATGTATAATGTCTTGTATAGAGACTGCAGAACCAAATGATTTCCTTATATACGATATGTTAACGTTTGCCGCTGTCCAGGTTAAATGGAGTTTTCAAGTCTGGTCACATGTCACTAATTTTGAAGAAATTAAGATCTACCATCTTGCTAAACTTTAATGTGGGGGCGGTGGGGGTGCATCTTATGTTGAATTCCGCACCAAAAATTGACCAAAATTTTACCTCCCCCTGTCAGAAAAACACTTCACAGAATTTTAATTTTTTTTACATATTTTTACATCTACATGAATTGCCCAACCCACACATTAAACATTTGAAACTGATGTGCCCTGAATACCAATTCAATTAGCAGGCTCCGAAACATTCACCTCTCTATGAAATCATGTGCTCACAAGGGGATTTCCAGTAATCTATTTTTGGTTTGATTTTGCGGTCCCTACAAAACAAATTGGTGAGCAAAATAATGTTTTTTGATAATTTTATCAATGTTATCAGGTGGTTGATACAGAACCATTGCTGATGGTTCTGGAGGAAATGTTTCCGAAGGCTCTCAGAAATAGAAGAATTCCTTTGTTGGCAGTTGTTAGTGGTATCATGTTTCTTCTTAGCCTACCACTGGCAACACAGCGTACAAAATTATGTAAATGTCAAAAACTATACTATTAAAAAATAAGTACCTGATATTGTCACCATAATTCCAAAAAATGATTTTTTTTTAGTTTTTACCATACAACCATTACAATACTAGGATGATTTCACATTTAAATACACACAGCCAAGATTCCTTACCAAAGCTCATGAAGATCCTATATTTGTGCATTATTACAGCGGATTGCGTGTATATCTTCCTCCTGGTTGCCAATCTTGGTATACGGGGTGAGAGTGGAGGTTGTCACCCTAATCTGATCTTGCGCGAATGTTGTATCTTTTGCCTGGATTTACGGTATTGTGTTCCTTACATTTATTCCTTGAAATATGCATTCCGCTGAATGTGAGGCAGATTAATATATGTGATAAATATAGGGATTGATTTCGTTTCTTATGTTAACCATGCTTGTATTGGAGCCAATTCTCTAAGAATATAATTCTATGGGGCGCTTAGCGCCCCACACATGCTATAATTATTCTTAGAGGAATTGCTCCAGTCACGCATGGTTAACATAAAAACCGAAATCCAAATCCCTATATATTACTACACTTCACAAGACTTTTCTTTTATATTTTTATGCCAATAAACATCGTCATTGAAACTGACGTATTATTCCAATACAAAGTCCAGTCAAAAGTGGGAGGAGCTTACTCCCAATTGAACCAGCGAATTGATGACTCTTTCACGTTGGATAGAATTATTCATCCCGCCGACGAAAAAATAGTTCAATATTTTAATAGTAAAATGAACATGACAAACAGAGTAAATTTCCAGTGATAATTTTATTTAATCATATCAGAACTTTAAATAGGTATTCAATTTTGCTAAAAGTTAATATATAGCGTAATAACATAAAGTATTTGTACTCGGCCACATGTGTGAACTCGGTGACCGTTATTGTGAAGCGAGGCGAGGCTGACGCACGCTTACACACTGGAGTTTTCCGAAGTTGTCAAAACACCGATGTTCAAGTAGCTAAATTTGTTTGAGATTGTCGTCTGACTTGACGATATTACATCCTTCGGAGCCATGTGATTATATAATCTACGCTTAGATCCATCGCCATCTATAGATGAAACAACTTCACTTGTGTTCGATGGATACAATGTATTTGTGGTGACGTGTGACTGTCAACACGTGGATTACAAGCGGTGCATGTTTTATAATACACATGATTAATATCTCAAAAAACAAAGACAAGAGAATATGTTTATAACTGACCTATCTCTGTCAGTGGGTTTCACGCCCGTCAAACCCAAAAGACTCGATCGTAGGACACAGACACAGAGGTAATGTTTACATTTGACATCCATCATTTTTAACAAAAATGAAAGCGCTGCACGTCGCCCCGGTCGGGATATTTTTCCCGATTCTTTATACAATTGTTAATTTTAAAAATTTTTGTATCATATATATATATAAAACATATATGTATTGTTTACATTTTACCCAAATTCTATGAAAAACAGCAATATCCACGTAATGTTACGTCAAAATGTAAACAAAGCCATGTGTTTCTTTTAAAAAAAGTAGCCCCTTTACGTTACATAGAATATTTTCATACGCAAGTTCAAAGTTCAATGTTACCATGCAGTTATGGTAAACGAAATCGGCTAGTACTTACGTATAGTGATCAAGCCTAGCAAGTGTAAATATATTGTTATGAACATAAAACAAATACGTTTTAAGAACAAATTGTAAGTTATCTGATCTAAACGTGTAAGAAATAAACCTATATTCTGAAATAATAGTTGGTCGACGTTTATATCGTTGTCATTAATATTATCATTTTATTCGTCAGGTAACCATAGAGTCGACCGTGACATTCGTTTAATGCTGAATCGACCACTACCTGCCATCGTCCGCTTCAGCTCAGCCTTTATCATGCCTGTTTTTATAACGGTGAGAAGACACAGACATGCTTTTTTTTAAATTTAGTAAGATTTTCATGATATACGTATTATACATTGAATTTAGTATTTTTGACAATAGCTTATTTTTCTTGAGCAATGCGTTAAACATATTTCAATACATAAACTAACGGAATGGCAACAAGTTATAATAACGTATTTAAGTCCTAACCTCACAACAACTATTAGTACAATTTATTTGAAGGCGATTATATCCACAACTAATATAAGGGAAGAGAACGGGGACAAAAAAAAAAAACGAAAAAAGGCGAAAAAATAAAATAAGACTAATAACGTGTCCTTGGAATTGTAAATGGTTCATTCATATTTATTATATTTTACTGTTATGCTTGGTTGTTTGTATGGCTGTCTAAGTATCAATACATACAATACAGGAGGTTCGTGATCGCGAAACGACGTGTGTATAGTACGATTTGCCGTCGATTAGTCCTACTTTCCATTGGTTATAACGTCCAAAAAAACTCGTAAAAAATGGCGTCACAAGCACTGGAAGGTAGGACTAATCGTCGTAATTGTAGGTCGCTCACGTCTTTTGGGGATCTCGGCTCGTTATGTCTCATACAAAATAGTTAATTACATTTTGACTAATATACAATCTATTGAAAATATTGAACCAAAAGCACTTATCTGTTCACGTGATGATGAATTTAAAGATCCATCTTCGTGCCTACATGATGATGATTTCTACGCATCCAATAAAGTAACTTTCAAATAAATTAGAAGTGATTTTAGATAAGTTTCTGCCATTCAATCATGTTAGGAAATAAAAAGACCAGAATGACGCTTGTTATAATTTCCACTTTTCAGTGTCTTCTCTTCATTAGCATATTTACCTACACACCACCGTCGTTCGGGGAATATCAGTATCCTCTGTATGCACGTGTCATAGGTTGGGGATTCATCCTCGCTGCCGTATTGCCGATTGTAATATTCTGTGTTTGGATCATAAGTAAAGAAGACGGAAACATTTGTGAGGTAATTAAGATAAGAAATGTATTCTCTGAATCTTCTATGATCCACTAATTGAAGCCATAGTTATCAATTTTATCAATTCATGTATTTAACCTTCATATGATCCGATAAATGGAAGAAATTTTAAATTCTAATACTCTATGTATTCAACGTTTTAATGATCAAATAAATGAAAGACACAAAAAATCAATTTTATTATTTAATGTCTTCGACCTTTTTATGATTAAATAAATGAAGCCATAGTAATCAATTTTATTAATTCAGATATGTATGTAACAGATTTATGATCCAAAAATGAAGACACAGAAATCAGTTTTATAAATTTATGTATTAGTCTTCTATGTAACAATAATCTAAGCATAGAATCAATAATTTCAATTCATGTATTTTCACAATTCATATATTTTAGCATTTAATTTAATCTGCTGTTTTGGTTTGGCTTGGTTAAACATTCTATAACAGTCATTAGGTTAACTTAAAGATTATTTGATTGAAACGTTCTATAAACAGCAGGGTTAATTAAAGGTGTTTCTGGTTGAACGTCATACCCAGTCATTTAGTTCATTTTGGATATGCTGTTTGAACATTCTATCAACAGCCAGGCTAACGTACGAATATCTGATTGAACGTTCCATTACAGTCATAGTCATTTTAGGATATCTGTTTGAACATTCTATCAACAGCCAGGGTAACGTACGAATATCTGATTGAACGTTATATGAATAGTTTAAGGATATCTGATTTAACATTCTATAACAGTCAGGGTCATTTAAGTGTTTCTGAGTGAACGTCTTAAGTAACAGGCCAGTGTAATTTAATTATACTTTGATGAAACTATAAGACACATTTCTGTCTAATAGTAACGTTATGAGAAACAGTTCTAAGTGAAAACAAAAGATATGTATTATAAAAAATGTAATAGCACACACAGACTATAGCTAATGTCGCCAGAATAAGCATTTCTAACCTACAACAACAAAACAAGAGAAATAATCACTTTTCCAAGCCCATACTTAGTAATATACATGTATCTAAGAAAATAAAAAACGACATTTATAAATTATGACCTTTTAGCACTGACGTTGATGTAGTTATCCAACCTGTCTTAGTGATCACATCTGTATCAACACCAGCTAGTTTAGAGAAGAAAACTTTCTAAAATTCCAAGAAGGTTTTCATCTCAGTTTGATCTCTGTTTGTCTCTGTATGAACCTACACGCGTTATCACAGGTCTGCGCAGAAGGCTTGATCAATTCTCCAGTTTGACTTTGTAATCGAAGCCACACTTTCTCAAGTCCAGAAGGTTATCATAACAGTTTGATCTCTGTAAGAAGACCACTTTCTCAAGGTCCGAGAAGGTTTTCATCTCAGCGTTGATCTCCGGCATGAAGACCCACCTCAACGTTCTCCAACCAAAAGGATTTCTCTCATCTCACGCTTTGATCCTCAGAATACCACGTTCTCAAGGTCCCAGAAGGTTTCCATCTCAGTTTGATCCTTGTATGAAAACAACTTTCTCAAGGTCCCAGAAGGTTTTCATCTCAGTTTAATCTCTGTACGAAGACAACTTTCTCAAGGTCCCACAAGGTAGTCATTTTATCTCAGTTTGATCTCTGTATGAAGACCACTTTCTCAAGGTCCCAGAAGGTTTCCATTTCAGTTTGATCCTTGTATGAAGACCACTTTCTCAAAGTCCCAGAAGGTTTTCCTCTCAGTTTGATCTCTGCATGAAGACCACTTTCTCAATGTCCCAAAGGTTTTCATCTCATTTTGATCTCTGTTTGATCTCTGTATGAAGACCGCTTTCTCAAGGTCCCAAAGGTTTTCATCTCAGTTTGATCTCAGTTTGATCTCTGCATGAAGACCACTTTCTCACAATCCCAGAAGGTTTTCATCTCAGTTTGATCTTTATATAAAGGCCACCTGGCTATAAAGACTTTTTATCTTTGTCCTTTTTGTTGTTTTTATAGCCAGGTTTGACTGTATATATATAACGTAATGTTTTATTATCTGTAAGTTTGAAGAAAGGGGTTGAAAGAAGCGAATACGTTGAATTAAGACGGACTGATAATTAGTGAAAGTAAGGGTAAAAGTAGGCTTACATATAGACATCTGTCAAATATTCCGTATTTCAGAAAACTGTGGAGTCTTGCCTGAGGTTTTTTCAATTTTTTTATTTGTGTATTTCTTATACTACAGCGGCTAAAACGTGTCTCGCGACATACAGAGAGATGGAAAACCTGCCGCACGGCCAGTGTTTGGAGAAAGGGGTTAAATAAACAAAGAACCAGAGAAATCAGCAAGATTTTCACTTGGATGGGAGCTGTTTTGCCGTTTAACTTGACCAGGAAAAAACGGCTTAGTGATCAAGTGAAAATAAGGAACTGTACCTATGTTGTTAGTGTCAGTTATAAATACAGAACATATTAGAATGATTTATGGTGCATGTATGATATTATGAAACAAATATGAAGATAATAATATTGAGTACTAAAGGAGAACTATAGAGAATATCAAATTGTAAAATTAATTAGCAACGTCAAACACGGATGAATAAGTGCAAGTGTGTTTTTTGTACAAATTAAACTTTTCTGTGAACAATAGCTGGCTATTAAAGCATCACCTCATACCAGTCATATATTAATCTATTTTGTTGGGTTAATTATTTTCCCCTCTGAAATTGTTTCCCTAAACAAACCGGATTTTGAAGTGTTTTACCGGTAGATTGATAAACCTTAAGTCAAAGCAGATAGCAGGACTATTGTCCTATAGAGGCAGATTCAACCAAACGTTTTCATTTGCAGGTTCGTACAGGTTACAGCAAAGGTTCGTCTTTTAATGGATACCACTTGTATCCAAGAAGTCATACCCGATGTATTTATTTGTTTTCGGAATTTCCTTTTTTTGGAAACCAAGACGTAATAGGCTTACTAAACGTATGATAATTTAGTTTATCATATATTCCCGTACCTTTCGAAACCTTTAGGTATCGCTTTTCAATTATTCGATTTTGCGATTTTAAATAGAAAATAGTTAGATTTAGATTCGAAGCGTATCTTTCATAAGGTGCTGCAAAATTTGAAACGTTTCAAACGGGCGTTCCAATTAGGCGGCTACAGTATCAATATACTCTCCTTCCTTAATTTAACAATTATCAAAGAATGCCTCAATTTAAACAAATTCACATCGTCTCATCACTATCCTGGGTGCGGAGTGCATCTCATCATTCACCATTAATCATAATTACTTATTTGAAAAATAGTAAGATTAAAATACTGAATAGAAGGGCTTAAAAGTGAACAGTCGGGCAAGTATGGCTGAAGTCGGTTTAACATGGTAGTGAATGTATCCAGTATAATTTCTTATGAAATGGCAAAAATGACAAAATCTCTCGTCATAAATCTGTCCTGGCGTACGAAGAAATTAATGACTAAAGTATGGGAATTCTAAAACGTCCTCCCGGCTCACTGTGTCCGTGGTTACATTCCACGCAGCCTCGCTTTCAATGCTTTCAACTTTTCTTTAATTTAATGGTCAGAACTAGGAAACTAAGCAGAACTTGACCGTCGTATTAATATGTGAGAATTTTTGGAAGGCCAATGAACGCATTTAGACTGGTTTTCTTTGCCCGACTATTCACTTTAAAAAGAGAGAAAAAATGGATAGACATTCGTTATCTAATAAATTCTACTAGCTTTAACTATGTTTATCAAAACTTTAGTAAAGTTTGGTGCCGTATCAATTCAGTACAAGCCAATCACAAGAAGTTATCAATTTGCTGTTCTAAAGATTTTAAATAAGCAGTTTCTGAAAGCACTTTTCGAAATCCTTAAATATCCATATATTTCACCAATGAAGCGTACTTTGAAAGAGATTTGTGACCTTGACTTTAATGTTAGAGTTATCTGCCGCGGACCAAGGCAAGCTGTGGATGTGAGCTCCGCATTTAAAAGTGTAATTTGATCACATTAAAAGCAAGCAACAGGAAAACATAGTGGTAAGATCGATGTAAGACATTATCATTTGCTGTTATTTGACCGAAAAATCAAAAAAGCTATTGTGAAATCACCTAAAATGGGTGAAAACGAGTCGCTGGATTTGAGTAATATACCAAGTATAATGGCCGCGTTAACAGATTTGCTAGCGAAGTCCGGTCACGCTTCGGTAATACAACCTAATACAGGTAAACCACAAGCATACGCAGACGTCTTATCGGGTGAGCGAAATAACAACGAGTCACAGACCGTGACGAATCCAAGCACGGGTGTAAATGTGGACACGCACAATTATGCGCCAGGATATGGAGAAACCAAGCCGGTGTTTCTAAAGGAATAGGATGTTTTCGGATATGGAAACTCATTTGAAAATAAACAATTTTTAAACCACACCGAGTTGTTCATCAGTTTAGGCGAGGTAATGCCCGCCGACCATTTAAACGGTTTACAAAAAACGGGAGGTATATGGCGCATATACCCGGACAACGCGAGTGACCGCCTAACGTTACTGACCCGTGGTATCCGTGTCCGAGGCAAACATATAACGCTATTACCAGAAAATCCAAGAACACAGAAACATGATCCGGAAACTACCACTCGATTAAAAGTCTCCAATATACCATTGTCAGCTGAATAAAAAGAACCCTAGAAGGGAATGGATGTGAAGTTCTCGATATGTACAGAGAAAAGTTGCGAATCAATAACAAACTCACTAACTGTGACAATGGTGATAGAGTGGTTTTTGTCAAAAAGTTGAAAATGATTTACCAAAATCAGTACCAATGGGGCGCTACATTGGAAATATCTGGTACTACGGCCAGTCGAGAGGCCTAAACAAAAAATGTATCAAATGCCTCGAAGTAGGTCACAGTATTACTACTTGTGAGAACGAATGGAAGTGTCTCAATTGTGGGAGACAAGGTCATAAAAGGTCAGACTGTCCAGACATAAATGAGGATTTAGATGGAGACGGAAAACACAAACAAGAAAAAGCTGAACAACAGACACAACAACAACAACAACAACAGAACCCCGCATAAGAAAAAAATGGAAAACAAAAAACAAATAATAAAAATGACGGAAAAACAGAAGTTCCAGTGAACACTCTGCAAAAATACATGAAACCGGCTGCATTTAGTACTTCTGCTTGCGAACGAGGAAGAAGTCATTCTAAAAGCAGAACGCCTCCCTCCCCAGAAACAAGCGAAAGCAAAAAAGCAAAAAAGGCTAAAGAAAAACAACCAAAATGAAACAAATCCATGTAATTTCCCTAAATGCACAAGGACTGCGTGATAAAGGAAAACGGATGAGATTATACGAATGGCTAAAACAACAAAATTTTGATATATGTCTATTACAGGAGACACATTACACCGAAGATATTATCGAAAAAGTAAACGATTAGGTACACGACTTTGCTGAATATATACATAACTACGGGAGTAATAACAGTAGAGGAACATCATGCTTAATTAAATTAACACTGCATGCAGAACTTAACGATATTTACAAAGATAATGTTGGAAGATTTATATTAACCAATATTCATATAGGTCAGCATATATATACAATATGTAATTTGTATGCACCCAACTTACGAATGCAAAGAAACGCCTTCTTAAAAAGTATATCAAACGAAATCAAAACCAGAGCGACTGGGGGGATTATTATAGGAGGAGATTTTAATGAAACATTACACGAGAAAGATAGGAAAACTATTACAAATAACAAAAGAAAGGAAAATATGTGTTATGGGCTAAAACACATATATGGAGGGAGAAACATAAAGAAAAAATACAATACTCATGGAGAAGTAATAAAAAGGGCGAAGCAAGTAGGATGGATTTGTTTCTAATAAGTAAGGATATTATTAGTGCAGTAAGATCTACTGACATCAGACCAGCGCAAATAAAAAGTACAGATCACCAAGCGATATCGCTTAAAGTATATGTAGCTAAAAATAAAGGCCCTGGGATATGGAAGTTAAATAATAGTGTCTTAGATAACAAAGAGTACATAACTACAATAACAAAAGCGATTCCAAACTCCGTACGTCATTCAATTCAAATGAACTTTAATAAAAGGCAAACATGGGATAATTGCAAACTAATTATAAAACATGAAAGTATAAAATTTTGTAAACAAATATCAAAAACAACAAAGACAAATGTTTATTATCACGAAAAGAGATTAAGAATACTAAGTGAAAAAGAAAATATTAATGAAACTGAAAAACAAGAAAAAGATGAACTAGAGACAACCCTACACAAATTTTATGAAGAAAAAGCGAAAGGATTCC
>SAYR01047793.1:0-55902 GCA_004382745.1 Argopecten irradians irradians
GTGTCTTTTATTCGATTTTAATCAACTTGAAATTGTTCAGAAGAAAACAAAAGTGAGTTCAAATTTTCTATGTGATTCTTAGAAAACGTTTCACAAATTAATTCAGTATCCAATTAGGAACGTGTCTCACCTTGTTTATATCCTATCAAACGAGATATTGTTCTAAAATGATTCCTAAGTTTTCATTTTCAAAATGTTTGAATCTTTTCTTTGGTATTACACAGTACAATGTGGTTTTAACAAGTAGGATTCGATACTCACATCAATTAAAACATAGCTCAAAAGAGTGTTTGGGGGATCATACGTAATCGTCTACCGTACAAACTTAATTTTGGGGGGGATTCACGTAGATGCCATTGTTGTTCTAGACAGTTTTCAATCCATAATTTTGCGAAAGATTTGTCAAGCGTTTTTTATATATGACATAAATCGCGTAGTTCCTTCAAAAAGATCATGAAATCGAAATATACAAAGCACTAACAGTGAGTTATACTATGCACGACGTTAACGAGATAACACTGACAGTGGATGAAGAATAAATCCATGGGAACAGTATTACTACTACAGAGAATTATTTTGATATATGACAATATTGTGTAATACAGAACAATGCAAAAGCAGAACAATGCACTTGCCATTCTGGTATTTTACAGTTATTATCTTATCTTTTTTTTTTTGTGCGATTGATACATTTACACGTAGTAAAAATTAATAAAACACACTTTTATTATCATAATGTTATTAATACTATTTCCCATTTTTAATACCCTTTAATAAATCGATGCCAACTGAATATCAATTTTTTTCAAGATGAAAATAATATTTATATGCATGAAAGTACGACTGTGGCATTATACTACATTTGTGTATTACCAGAAGACTATTTACGACACCTGGTGCGAATACATGTAGCTTCAAGTTGTATATACTATTACTGGGGGAACATATTGGCATACTATTTTCTCTTTAATGATATATTAAGGTTTTACAGCCATCATGTTCTATTGATGAATTAAAGTTTGAAAATCATTTACATGGACAGACAAACATGTATGATACCTTATAAACATTAGTTACAACACAAAGTGTATTCACTGTAAAGTTATTGTGTTTATACCTTATGTCTGTTTAGATGAAAATGTATCTGCAGAAATCACTTTACCGTTGCTAATAACACAGTAGAAATGTAAAATGAAACTATAGAACAGACCTTGGTCTCGTGGTCTGATTATGTATACTCATTTCACTGCACTTTGGATGTAAACATAATCATTTAGGCAGTGAATGTTTATGGCAGTACTGCCGATAATTATTCTCATCTCTTATTATAGTACTAAAATTAAAACGATGCATTGTAAGTGTTGTTATTCTTAAATAGTTGGCAACATGTGGTGGTGCATAACAAATTGAAAGCTTTTCTTCATTCTTGGATATGGTTAATACGGCACATATTTCAGGTATGGAAGACGTATTCTTAATTCAATTTTAAATATATTACATATGCAAATGAGTATAACACTGATAATGGTTTTTTTTGTATTTGACTCCAGATAAGAAATGTTGATATAAAGTTTCCTATATATTTTGACCTAAATATGTTGATATATATTCGGTGTATGTTGTTTATTTCCCATTCTGTATCAGATATTTGTAAATAACATCGTTTTCAATATAATTATAATAGTGATCAGAAAAGTGTACGTATCCATATATGTAAACATCTACCAAGTTGGTGCTAGGAATACCACTTAAAGATCTTAAATGCTGGTTTGTGTTCTATTGATTTTCAATTAAATAATAAATACACTTACTTTTCGAATACCCTATTTTATTTTGGTCTTTGATGTGTATTAGTGGTCATCGAGTAATGATCTCAACAGAGCTTACAGAGTACTGTCAAATAAAACTAATAGCAAAAAAAAAAAAACAAAAAAAAACCAACCTTCCAGCAGTTTCTTATACTTTTTAGATTTAAAACTATTTGTGGCGCAAAAAAAACGTTCATTGAAATACACTTCCACTTCCAAAAGGAAGGACAAAGATTTCAAATCCACCTATTTAACCAAATTGAAAACGACTTCATTTAATTCTTAGATTTAATGGAAGCTTCCTGAGTGATAACTTTATTGGTGATCAAGGGATAGTATTACATATGTTTCATAACTATGTTGTTATTGAACATAGATCGTTTACACACAAGCCTACGTTCCTTAACTTTTAAACTTGCAGGCATGTTAACGGTGGTGTAATGACATGGTTATACGCAATGTTTTCATACACACATGTAAACAGAAACATGATTAAGACAATTCCCAATAAAGTGTCTTTCCTTTATAAGACATTGGAATTATGAGGACATACTAATTTCAAAATTGTAAAAGAGTTATTATGACACAATTATATCCAAATTAAGGGAACTAGTTTTAATGTGCCAAACGTTCAAGCTATAAGCAGTATCACCTCAAAAACCATATGACACATATATACAACAGAGAGAACGCTACGATATTTGTATACGTTTGAACACGTTTATACACCAATTTATATAGCTAGTAGATAAGTAATAAGTGCAACAATTTCGAATTAATGTCATTGTGATGAAAGCAAATATAACACAAACAGGTCAACAATAAAACAAGACAATACATCACCGTGCAACTGTAGTAGGATACTCACAGGCTGAAAGAGAAGACAAATAAGGATTAGATAACAAACAATAAAGATTAACAGAGACGTAATACCCTGACATTAAACAGTGTCACCAACTATTATATACATCAAAATTTGCTTTTTAAAGCTGCTATATAACTTCGAATAAAATTACAAAATGAATATTGAAGGAATTCGAGGCAGTTAAAAAAGGAATGGTTTTAATAGTTAATGAAATCGTTATATTGACAGGTAGAAATAAAAGGACGGCCAATATCCAGACATCAAACGGTGTCATTATTAAATACACTTTGAACAAAAACATCAAGATGGTTTAAACTGTGTATAAGATTGTTTTCAAAACAATGTAACGTCTAGGTTTATTTTATTAAATAAGTCTTTATCTATTTTTATATAAATATCAAAGAGGTTATTGTATATTATTGATTATGACATAAATAGATAGCTGTACTTTGTACGCGATGGAATTATGTACTTTTAACAACTCACATGCACGCAAATCACAACAGATTTTAATTTCGTATTTAAATTAATCTGCTTTTATTGGTCCTTTTAATTGTAAGTGTTGTGCCGTGTTTGACAACATTTAGTTTAATGAGTATTACCCATGTTTTCTTCTATAATTGTCTTTTATTTATTGTTTAACCATCAAGAATTTGGATAAAATAGCTTAAACAAAAACAAAATCATAAGTTTTTGTAATATGTTGCATATTTATATTCCTTTATGAATATTTCAGACATGCTTACTCCCAACCTCAAGTCAAGCTAGTTGTTAAAACAGTGTTTCCTATCTTTTATACCTATTATAACAGCAAAAATATCAAATATTCCAGCGTTTTATTACACTTTTATGATTTATAAACTATTTGTGGACTTAGAATATGTCCATTGAAATACACTTCTACTTCCGAAAGGAAGAAACAGACTTTAAAACTAATTATTAGGGATACTTACAACAAGCGGTATACGTATACGCATACTGATATGGAGACGTATTTGACTGATATCGATTATTTACGTAATGTTTACCATACATTCTATAAAATCCTTTACTTACTACATCTTTCGAGACTAATTTTCGACACAGTGTAATAAATATATAAAGATGTCCGTATAACTATAGAGCCAAAGGCCTGTTGATCGATCAAAAATCAGGTGTTAAAATATTGAATACTCTTTTCAAGCATGCACTTTTATTCACTCATGTACAAATGCGACGTTCTTGACCCGAGTTTATATATTGTAGTTGATTTAATTTTGAACTATAGAAAGTAAAGTCAAATACGTCCCCGTATCCGTATGCGTATACATATACCGTTTATTGTAAGTATCACTATTAAGCATGTACCGAACTTGAAGTTATACATGTACATCAATAACTCTTACTTTGAGCTTGATATTTCGGTTTTCACATATAACAACTGAGGAGCGCGGGGGATTATGCCACGCTTTGCGGCTCCCTGTTTGTGATTAAAAGGACTTGGTATGGTAAGGGTCTTTTGTGGCCCCCAATCCGCTATTTTTCAAAATTTGTTATTTTAAGAGGCTATTCTTGCATTTCAAATATTAACTACTGACCTGACATATTTAATAGTGCTATAAGGTAATATAACACTTCTAGTTGCCATGGCAACCATTTTCATTCTACACAAATTATGCAAAATGTAAAAAAAATTATCAGAATTGGCCTTTTCTATGCAGTTTTTCATCTAGTTAACATAGAGCGCATTCTAGAACAAACTTTATATTTTCTCAAAAGAATGTATTCTGCGTGTCTGCTAATTCCCTTAAAATATAAAGTTTGTTCTAGGTTGTGCTCTATTGCTTTTAAAAGAAAAAAAACTTTAAAAAATATGCCAAAATTGACAAAAAATTTCAAATTTGCATAATTAATGTTCAGTTTCCATGGTTATATAGCAAAATATACTTTCTTTCAGCAAGAATATGATTATTTTTTTATCAGGGGCGTATTTATTATTTCGATCGCAACAACTTAATTTCTAAATAGTATTACTTACTTTGAAATTTGGTAGATTTAGGGGCCAAAAAGAGCCATTACCATATCTAGTCCTTTAACCAAGTTGTTATACGAAACCGCACACTAATGACTATACCAAACCGGAATTTTGTGCGTACCATACACGTACACTATAGTCATAATATGCTCACTAAACATCATCGATTATGGCACAAAGGATGTATTTATGATAAATTTGAAGTGGTAGATCATTTTTGTTTTATCCGAATTCTTCATTAAATATATTATCTTAATGAAATGCATTCGAGATCATGAGATATTTTCATATATTCACGTATTTGTCTCATTTTTGTACGGAAATGCAATCCAGATTACATGTTTTAATACAAATAAAGGAGACATTATTCTCATGTTCACATACAATTGTGGGATATCTTAAAATTTTACGCTTTCACTGTTCTAATTTTTTATTGGATTCTATAAACAAATGAAATAATGTCGAGTTTTTGAAGCGATTTAGCAGGTACCCATCTCATTTTTTGGGGTACGATTTTTCCAGAAGTAGATATCAAACAACCGGGGCCGGATCCCGTTACCATACAGTGGGTAAGTGTAGCTTGGACAAACTTGAAAACTCTTGTCAGATCTTTGAACTTGGTCAGACTAATACAATAGTAAGCTCCGTGTAGTTTTTGCGAAGCATGTAGAATGTACATAAATCATACAAACGGACGGATATTTTAATATTGAGACAACAACAATAAGTTTAAGAAATAAGAATGATAATCAACTTGCTCACAGTAGTTGGGAAATATATTTCTTATCTGAGTGAAGAAAAAAAAAAAATGAAAAAAAAATGATCTAAATTAATTCCTTTGTTTTCGCTTTCAACGTATTCGAATCTTCTCATTGATAGTGCAAACTGTCGCGAATAGAACATGAAATGGAACATATGGAACATTGGTGATGAGTTTTACGATGTTTATAGGTGAAAACAAATTGTGGATGGATATTAAGTCCATATGAATACTTTATATTTACAACAAACAACACTTTTTACAACCTATGTGACTTTCTAAGTTGGATTCGATACTCAGATAAATTAAACACTATTCAAACGAATGTTTGAGGGATCCTGGGTAATCGTCTACATGTATCAACTAAAATTTGGAGAGGATTCACTAAGATACCATCAGTTGTACTAGTGTCCTTTTAATAATGTTGCAATACGCAGATGTCTCTTTTGTAAATTATAACAAATGACTTATAGCCTCAGCATAGTTTGCTATTTTTTTCTATTGTCTGCGTGGCTTGTTACTACCAAAGATAAGCTAGTGTTCTGGAAATATTTCTTAGATTTCCGCTTATGGAATGTCCGAGCAGTATGACATAAATTGCGTAGTTCTTTCGAATGAGATATGAAAACGAAATATATAAAACACTTAAGTGAGGTATACAACGTTAACGAGAGGTTTATAAGGATGTGATGAATTACGGTTGTATTACCATGCTATTCGGAATCCCTGTCCGCTCTAAGCGCCAAGTAGACGCTTGTAATGTTAAGCTATATGTAAGTAAAGCGTTCTAGGGCATAGGATTGTTGTGAATAGAGGGCGCTAATATCGTTGCCCGGTAGTATATAAAGCCGCGGTTTCAGCGAGAGTTTTTCTTATTGTTAGACGAGCTGTTGAAGCGAGAACACCTTCTAAGTTAACACAAGGTAAATGTAAATGTGCTTGAACAAGGCTTGCCTATATACGTCAGTTGTTAATAACTTACGGTAGAGTTGGGATCGGAGATTGACGTGCCTGAACAAGGCTTTCCTCCTCCGCCTTAAATACTCTGGAGAGTAAGTTGTAAACTGAGCCTTTGGATTGCTCGTGAATTATTGCGTTTACGTGAATCATTGAGAGTACTAGTGATTACTCTGTGAGTCCTCGGTAATATGTAATGATTGTGTGTGAATCATTGCTGGAGTGATTACTCTGAGAGTACTCGGTAAACGTGAGTGCTCAGTAGCAGTGAGTACTGTAAGTACACAGTGATTTTGAGTACTCGGTAGCTCGGTTGTGTTAGGCCTTAGGAAAAGGTTCTTATAGATAATATTACATTGATTTTATCGTTCTCTTATTATATATGTGGGAGTAGGGATTATCAAATCACCCGAGGTAGGGGAGACTACCCGCATAGGCTTAACGATCACTCAGTCTTTGTTGATAATCATTTAATTGTTATACTGTTCAGTATGATTTATTCTGTTTGGATATTTTGAAGTTAGGTTATCATGATCACTCAGAGGCGCTGAGTAATCATTAGGATTGATATTGTCGATTACAATATTTAGGGATACTAGAGAGTACATAGGATCACAGCAAGGTCAGCTGTGTAATATATGTATATATTTGCACTGAGTAATTTGATAGGAACCGTACATAATGTAGACACTGTATAGATCATCAGTTAATTGTGACTGGTACGGACCCGGTATATGTCACAATGATATATAATTCGCAGTTGACTAAATATATTAATATCATCTTATTATTATTTCTGGATATATAGTCAGTGTCTATATGTGTAGCATGATATAATAAAAGTCAATACCATATGTTCAAATGACAACTTTACATTAGAACAGATTAAGAATTTACCAAGACATCATTAATTCGGTCTATAGTATACATCAACTTTGACCTTTTGTAACACGAGGTTATGGCGGTGAAGCGTTCTGATATTATCATTGAAACTGAAATGCATGAGCTACATTAAACATAGACTTTTATAATACGGGGTAACATGGCATTGTAGACAAATTGTTATTTACACCGGAGACAGAGGGATATAATTTGTTATTTCTGTTGCCTCGAATAAAACATCAAAACGATACGAATGAAACACTGACAGCGAGTTCCAAGACGTACATTAATTAATGGATATGTGTGGGTAGATAATGCTCTGAGGATAATACATTTTTACTTAGAGACATACAAATCTCCAAATAAAACAAAAATTCGGTTAGTTGGATAACATTCTCTGATTAGTTTAAACATAATTAATGCTCGACGTTTACAATTAAGAATATAGAATAAAAATAAGAATATCCTGGCAGAGGACGGTCTGTTGAGTATACGGTGACAGAGGAATATACTCAGTTGTGACACTTGTTTTAATTGTCCTTGTAAAGAGATAGTTTGCAGATATTTACCAATTAAAAAGATCAAAGTACTAAAGCACTGGGGCCATATTAACAGTGGTGAAATGACATGGTTACATCCGAGGTTTATAGAGAGGTATACTCATACTTAATTCAAATATGTTTATACTGAATATTACGCTTTTTTGAAAACATCAATGTGATATATTTTCCTAGTGTTTACATGCATACAAGTACATAATATGTGCCAGAATGCTAAATGTTATATTGATTTTAACAATTATTCAAAATATCAGACCTAATGTTAATAGTATTTAAAACAAAACTTCTTATGACGGCATTAAAAACGAAGCATTAATCGTTATTAACATACCTCAAAATGGTTACATATATATATATATACAAGGGCCAAACCAGTAAGATGTGATGTTTGTCAATTTTAATAAATACAATTTGGGGGTAGGTAAATATATTCTAGTCTTTCACTTAATTTATTTACTGTTTTTACAGCTAACATACTGAAATATTATCTTATCTTTTGTTATTCTACATCACATCACTGACTGTTAAAGTTTGTATCGCTGAATAGACCAATGATTTATCATCAACATAGTTTTATCATGTATCAATTGTGGGTAAACTAATATATACCTACATGAGTAATTAAAAACGGTACATTCCCCTTGTGTTTTCTTTCTTTTATTTTCGTTCTTTTGGTCTGTATGTCTGTCTATGGGGGTGTGTATGTGTGTGCGAGTGGGAGAATGCTTGTTTGTGCGTTATAGTGTGCTATATATATATGGATGTATTTATAGATCTATGTCCGTTATGCTATGTGTGTATGTTATGGTGCTATCTATGTTTGTTATGTTATGTGTATGTATGCTATGCTACTGTCGTGATGATATTATGTATGCATACATAATGTATATATGTTGTGTTATTTGATATATATGTGTTGCAATAATATGTATGTGTGTTTGCATGGTGTGTTTGTATGGTGTGTATGTATGTATGGATGTATTTATAAATCTGTGTCCGTTATGGTATGTGTATGTATGTTATGGTGCTACTGTATCTATGTCCGTTATGCTCTGTGTGTATGTTATGGTGCTATCTATGTTTGTTATGTTATGTGTATGTATGATATGCTATGCTACTGTCGTGATGTTATTATGTATGCATATATAATGTATATATGTTGTGTTTATTGTTATGTGTTGCTATAATATGTATGTGTGTATGCATGGTGTGTATGTATGGTGTGTATACATGAATGCATGCATGCATTTATGGATGTATACAGGCATGCATGTATATGTGTATGTATGAATCCATGAATGTGTGTATGTATACATGCATGTATGTATGTTGTGTCATGCTATGTATGCATATGTTATGCATAGTAATTCTATGATTTGTCACGTTATATATGTGTATGTATATATGGGACAAGAAAGTAATTCCAACCGTGTGGACAAAACAAAATTGTCAAATTTTCGAGGCGATCTGCCCCTTTATCAAGACATACAAAACGAACACGATTACATAATAGGATACGAATAGTAATGCGGGACAAAGTAGACAAATATTAAACTATATAGCACAGTGGAACGCAATTTACCCTTCGGCAAGTGGCAGCCGAAGGCCGGAGATACAAAAGTGTATCCATGCTGTTCGGCAGAATGCTAAAAACATGAGCGATGACTGGAAAGCGTGCCACGTGTGACGTCAAATGTGTGGCGAAATAGATTTATAGTGCTCATTGGTATAGGATGCAAATTTAGTCGCCTATCTCCTCGGTGTGTTGGCGAAGAAGCAAAGTCCCAAATTTAGTCGCCTTTTGCTGGGCAGCATATGTAAAGGATAAAAAACGCGTAGAACAGAACGGGAAAATGCTGGAAATAGGGATAATTAATTGAAAAGCAAGTGATCAATTGATGTCAATTTGTATATTTAACGTTCGTTAATGCCTTTGGAATAGCGGGTCTGTAGATAGGTAATCCAGAATCTCTCTCTCGATCGACGCTTGGTTTGTGTCCAGTAGGAACAGTGCTCAATTGCAATCACCCGCATGTCTTTCCAACTATAGATGGGCAAGTTGAAATGTCTGGCAACCGGATAGTCAGGTTTGTTTTGTTTGATAGACCAGCGGTGATTGTTGATTTTGATGTTGAGTGGACCACCGGTTTCCCCAACGTATTGCATTGTGCATTACCTACACGAGAGGAGGTAGATGACATTGCTGGATTTGCACGTCAGGTTCTGTCGGATGTTGTATGCTCTGTTGTTGATAGCACATTCAAATGTGTCTGTGGATGCTGTGTATGGACACCTCATGCACCGTTTATTGTTGCATGTTTGAAATGAACCCGTTTGTGCAGCAGGAGCAAGAGGATGAAGTTTGCTGCTCACTACAAGGTCTTTTACATGTTTTGGTCTGCGGTAGGCTTGTAGCGGTGGCTCTGGGAAAATACACCTAAGTTTTGTTGATGACTCAATGATTTTCCAGTGGTTCCTTAGGATAGAAGGGAGATGTGGTAAGTTAGGGTGGAATGTTACCACACAGGGAACACGTTGAGTGGCAGTTCTGGTTTGGTATATGAGGAGATTGGCTCTATCTATGGCGCGGACCTTGTCGATTTCTTGGTCGATCAGATGCGATTTGTATCCTCTAGAGAGAAGGTGGCATTTCATCTCTTCGCACCGCCGTTCGAAGGTGGTATTGTCGGACACTATACGACGGATTCGTAAAGCTTGTGAATAGGGAATGCTTCTGGTGGTATGCGAGGGATGACAGCTGGTGGGACGGAGGTATAGATGAAAATCAGTAGGTTTGGAATACAAGTCAGTACTAATGGCCCCTTCAACTAAGGTGGATCTAGTGTCTAGAAATATATTGTTATCTGATGATATATCGGCAGTGAATTTGATGGTATTGTGAAATGTGTTGGCATGTTCAATAAATTCATGAAGAGACTGTCGGTTGGAGGTCCATTTGATTTCAATATCGCCAATGAATCTGAGCCAGCTGAAAGGTTGGATTGGGGCTGATGTTAAGATAGCAGATTCAAGGTGTCCCATGAATACATTGGCATACGAAGGAGCCATCTTGGTGCCCATAGCTGTACCACTGATTTGCAAGTTAAATCAGTTAAATAAGTTTGCGTCATTAAACTTGAAGTTGTTAAGGGTGAGAACAAGTTTAAGGAGATCTACTAAACTCTGGGTCGACGGATGGTTACACACACGTCTGTCCCATGCCGCACGACTGGCAGCAATGCCGTCCGCGTGCGGGATGTTGATGTAGAGAGAGACAACATCCATCGTAACTAACAGAGTGCCATCTGGTAGGTCATGGCAAGGCGTTTTATTCAAGTAGTCAGTAAGGTCTTTTAGATAAGATGGTAGATTTTCAACAATGGGGCGTAAATGGAAATCAATAAACTTAGATATCCTTTCGGTAGGGTGGCCTATAGAGTTGATGATTGGCCTGCCTGGGTTGCCAGGTTTGTGGATTTTGAGGAGGAGATATAATTTGCCTGCTTGAGCGTTCTCTGGTCGTAAAAAGCTCGCTGTGTCTTCGTCAATATCCCCTCGGTCTAGGATCCTATCTAAGGTGTCATTGACCAGTTTGGTGTGTTCCTCTGTGGGGTCCCTATCCAGTTTCTGGTAGAGCTGTGCGTTGGAGAGCTGACGGTTTGCTTCTGTAATGTAGTCTCTCCTGTTCATAATTACAACTGCCGAGCATTTATCTGCTGGTTTGATGACAATTGCAGCATTTTGTTGTAGTGAATGAAGTGCTCGGCGTTCTGACGTAGAAAGGTTGTCTTTACTGATCTGGGCACGATCAATGTGAGCAGCAACTTCCTCCCTAACTGCCTTGATGCATCCTTCAAGGGCGGGCTCTCGGCTGGGTGGTGAGTTCCAAGTGCTCTTTTTCTTAAATGGGTTGGTTGGGGCTGCAACGAATCCAGGAGAAGAAGATATTCTCAATATACCCGGGAACTATGGGGAGCCAAATTGGACACTTGTGACTTTGTACACGAAATCCATGTATATACATGTAGGTATGACTTAACAAAACGTCAAGCGTGATGACTCCGTATGAATGTGTTTGCTTGGTATCCATTTATGTATATTATGTAAACTGTTTGAAATTTTAAAAAAGTATTCACATCCATCATGGATAGTATAATGTCTTACTGTAGCTTGTAAATATCGGCAGAATGTTAGGAAAAATGGCAAATTTAAGATCCGAAACATAAACATTAAACATGTTCCATAAATTACCCCAGATCACCCTGTTACTCAACGTACGACACAAATATAATTGCAATAAAACGTGAATCATAAAATAGCTGTACTTAGTTCCAAAATATGTAACCAATTTCAACTATATAAAAAACAGTGCTCAATTACATTCATTTTCTAAAAGGTTCATCAATTGTTTTACCAAAGTCTGCATGAATAATATTTATGATTTTTATATATATAAATAAATTGATAAACGCTATAAAATATGACGAAGAAAAACACAATGTCTATTTGTGTTAATGCAATATTTACCGGACGCGTAGTCACTGAGGACATGCGTTCATAAGGAAGTGTCCCGAATAAAATTTCAAAACACATAACAGGTTTAATAGCATATGAGCTATTGTAATGCTAATAAAAAATGTTTCAGTCGATACCAGGTGTATATCTATAAATCCCTGAATGCTGTCACTGTTTTCAGTTCTATACTAATCAGACAACTTTGTGTAACGGCACTGTAAACACATCTCAGAGGTGGGAGAAGGTGAAGAATCCAGGAGAAGAAGATATTCTCAATGTACCCGGGTACTACGGGGAGCCAAATTAGACACTTGTGACTTTGTACATGAAATAAAATTTTGTGTAGACAAAAATGAATTTTGTTCAACAAAAAAGAATTTTGTTCAACAAAAAAGAATTTTGTTCAACAAAAATGAGTTCAGATTAACAAAATTTATAACATATTACAAAAATAAGTTTTGTTATACAAACAATCTTTCAGTGGACAAGTCATGACGAAATAAGCAAAGGAGAGTTGTACAGATATTCGTTTTTCGTAGACAAAATAAAATTGAACTCTGTCGTAACAAAATCACTTTCGTCTTACAAAAAATGTTTTTTTTTATTATAACTTCATTGCCGTAATGACATACACAAATGTTGTTAAACAAAATTATCTTTCAGTGGACAAAAAGCCATTTGTGTTATGACAATTATTTTTGTGGACAGATTTCATTTTCATTTTTTTTTTCATTTTTCATTATGTTCATCGAATGCAGCATAATCATGTTAATGTAATGTTTCACCAATGTATTTGTTTGAAACTTCTTTAATGTATGTACCCTTTTAAAATTATACTGGATAGGACTACTATTCTCCAGTATAACATTCGTTATTAGTCGTTTTAGTGCGCCTTTTTTTAATGTATTTTAATCAGCTCGAGTTCGTTAAGAAAACAGAAATGAGTTCATAGTATCTATAATTCTTAGAAAACGTTCCACAAATCAATTTAGTATCCAATTAGGAACATATCTGACCTTGCTAATATCCTACCAAACAAGATATTATTCTAAAAAAAGTTCTAAGGTTTCCATTTTCAAAATGTTCGAATCTTTCCTTTGGTATTGTAAAGTACAATATGGTTTTCTAAAGTAGGAATTGAAACTCATATTAATTAAAATTTTAAAATTCATTTGTAATTAAAATGAATGTTAGGAGGATCCTACGTAATCGTCTACTTTATAAACTAATCTTTAGAAGGATTCACGTAGATGTCATTGATGTACTAGACATTGTTCATTCACAATGTTGAGGGACACTTATGAAGTGTTTTTATATCAATTATGGTAACCGACTTTGATATAATTATCAAACTAATACATGTTTATACACCAGCGTTCTGGGAATAGTTCGTAGGTTTTTGTTTTTGAAATACAAATGTATCCGACTAGTATGACATAAATCGCGTAGTTCCTTCGAATGGAGTATTTAATCGAAATATACAAAACACTAACAGCGAGTTATACAATGTACGACGTTGATGAGATAACAGTGACAGTGAATAAAGAATACACGCAGAGGTATACTAGTACTATTACCAATGGTTGCTTAAATATATGAAAATATTGTGTAATATATAACAATGCAAAAGCAGAACAATAAACACACCATTCAAAATATCAGCTATTATACAGTTTTTCTCTTCTCCTTTTCTGCGATCGACACATTTACACATGGCAAAAATTAAAACAAAACACATTGTTTTATTATGTTATTGATACTTTTTTCCCATTTTTAAATTTCGTTTGATTAATTTTATGCCAAGTGATTACCTACTCTTTGAGCTGGCGCATAGTCATAACATTAAAGTGATTTCCGCATGAATCCCTGGTACCTTAAATTGAAATATATGTGGATATAACTATATATGTGCACGAATAAGTCGCCAAGACATCCTTAATACGGTGTATAGTATACAGCAATTTTGAGTTCTTTGAATGTAATGTTAACGCAATGTTATGGAGGTGAAGTGATTTGATATTATCAATTAAACTGCAATTCATGACCTACATTAAACATGGCCTTTTATAACTCACAGATGTCATGACAATGAAGACAAAGTGACATTTATACCGGATATAGGCTGTTATTTCTATTGCAAACTTCCTCGAATAAAACATCAAAACGATATGTATGGAACACTGCCAGAGAGTTCAAAGACGCTGATGAGTTATCACTTATGTTTATATGGATAATGAACGAATGATAATACAGGTTTAATCAAAGAAACAAATAGACCAAATAAAAGAACAATTTTGGTAAGTAATTAGATAGATGACGTTATCAAATTAGTTTAGATATAATTAATGCTCAGCGTTTAAAAGAAGGAATAAATGTAATCACTGATAGAGGGCGGTCTGCTATGTATACGGTGACAGAGGGATTCACAGATATGTAAAGTCAATTATGACAATTGTTTGTTACTATAATTGTAAAGAGATATTTTGCAGACATTTACCAATTAAAAATACTAAAGTGCTGGGGCCATAATGATAGTGGTGTAATTACATGAATACATCCAAGGTTAACAGACATACAGGTATAATCAAGCTTAATTGAAATATGATTACACTGAATAAATCGCTATTGGAAACATCAGTGTGAAGCATTTCCCTAGTGTTTACATACACACAAGTACCTAATATGGGTCAGAATGAAGAATGCTAAAATGTTATATTGATTTAACATCTATTTATATATAAGTCCGAATGTTAAATACGTTCATGTCACGAGTATAAAAAACTAAGTATTAATCGTTATTAGCATAGAATAGTTTTTACATGTGTATGTTATGGCCAAACCACTAGGCATTCAAGGTAGCCCCAGACATGTCTTTACAAGTATCAATAAACGCATTTGGGGTGGGAGTGGGTTACGTTTTCATCTATGCAGTCGTCTAACTATACCTTTAGATCTATCTATACCTTTAGATCACCTTTTTAATTTCCCTTCTATTATGTTGCAATACTAGTGGAGCGGCTAAGCATGGAAATCGTTCAAATTTTGAGGAAAGCATGAAAGGACATAAGGTTTCAGGAAAAACATGGACCCCAAAAATACACGGTCCCTCGCGGCCGCAATATTGGTTTTCAAAATGACCTCCAAACTCCACCTTATGCGACCCATATCTTACGTTCGATACCAGCTAGACCCAAACTTTAAGCGTATACACCCATACTATTGATGCTTAGGGACATTCTGATAGCGTTTAACTTCATTGAGAAGGACCGCCATTTTGAATTTCAAGATGGTCGCCAACTTTGCGAGCTATATCTGTATAAAATACATCTAATTGATTAAGCTTACTTTAAGCAAATAAACACTTAGAAATAAAGTGAGAGTATCCATACTTTTGAGGTGTTTAATGCATAAATAATGTGGTGTTTCAGATTTCATTACTTCAAATTTCACAGCACCTCCGGAGAGGGTAAGAAACTACAAGATAAACAAATAAGGAAATTCTATAGATGGACAGCGTGAATGAATATATATATGGTTATGAACCGTCCGAAGGCTTATTTGTAAACACACGTGTTACGATTAACCTACACACTGTGTATGTGTAAGCATATATATAATAACCAATCGCCCAAGATCCAACGAATGGCATTATCTTATTTTGGGAGAAGCACTATAGAATAAAGCAATTTAGTATAGTTCATCACTTACTCATTGGTTTACAACGAATGACATGATGTATTTGACATATGTGTAGTCCGGGCTCCGTTCAAATCAAAACAGAAGAGTTTACCAAGGGCGATAACTCGTCACAAATATTAAAGAAGTGCACCCCGATAAGTAGTGCAACGTCATAAATAATTTGGTTATTTTGATTTATACCACAATGTTGGATTTCAAAATAACCGCCATTTTGAAATCCAACATTGCTGTATAAGTTCAAGTTGTTTCCCTATGTATCTGTAAAAATCAAGTTAACACTCTTAAACGTCTACACCAATATTATTGATACTTATTATTATTATTACTACTTAGGATCATTCTGGTAGTGTTAAACTTCATGTAAAAAGAGGCCATTTTGTATTCTAAGATGGCCGCAAATTTACTACTTTTACATATATCTGTATATAATAATAATATCACAATTGGTTTAGCTGACTTTAAGTTAATCAAAAAACCTGCAAATACAGTGAGTATTTATATTTTAACGTTTCATAAAATATAATTCGATTCTTATTTGAATTTCAAAATGGCCTCCAATCTGAAATTCAAGATGTCCGGCAGTATGAAATTTAAGGTACATAAATTAACCAAATTGGCTGATAATTTCGGAAACATTACGTAATAACTTGATATTAACTTCTTCTACAAATATTAGACATACCATTATTCTCTGAACCAATCTGAATAGATAAATTAAATACAAACGTTAATTTCCATAAAGCGGGTCGTTATGATCCCCGATGTCGTCCTTATAAACACACTGAGATTAACTTTCACAACGGTCATTAGAAAACGTTTAACAATTTCGTCATTTCGGATCGGTAGCGGACCTTTAACTCTAGCAGAGTACAGCAGCCTTGAAAGCATGCCCCACACCCAATTTCGTGCCAAAAAGATAATTATAGTTCTAATTAAAAATGGAATTTTACATATAGCAATATTTGTCATTCTTGAAAGAACACTCGAACAAGAGCTATATCATGTAATTGGAAATAGCCTATCCTGATGGAGATCTTCACTACATCAGTACAATGTCCTATTGGTATACCTTACACTGTCTACAAATGCAAGATGTACACAAACAGTATACAAGATAGAGTGGGAACCCATTAATGACCAGTCGTCCCACTCCCTGTATTCTGAGCTCTAAGCAGGAACATAGACTACCACTTTTATAGACTTTTATCCGAAATACTTTAGTGTGGATTCAGGGGAAGACATTCCCTCTATTGTTAACATGTCAGAGAAATTGTTTCGATGCAATTCTGAACGACTCCAATAACATCAGGAGACTCTACTTACGGAAGGTCTTCATAGCAAGGTTTTGCAGCCAAAGCATGGATATTTGCCTCGTCTGACATGCCCCCTTGTGGTACATCTATAAAATTGTCAGTAATGACACTAGATTAAACCACAAGCAAGTCCCGAAGTTAGTCATGATGACCGCTATGTCAAAGCTTTACAAATATAAGCTGATCCTCCGAGGTAGAACTCCTTATCTCATTACTAACTTAGGAGATAAACTGGTATAGAGAACAATAAGCCTTCAAAGAGAAAATATATATGGGCATTAAAACGTGCAAATTCTGTAGATGATTGAAAAGACTGGAAACCACATAGACAGAAACTAACTCAGTCAGATATTGGTAATCTGGAACCTTGAATTTTAGTTCTGGTTGACGTCGATATATGACAAAGGGTGGGAGCGATACCTGCAGGCTAATGATTGTGCCACCAGGAACTCTTGCGCGTTATACAACCCCACCTCCTTAAAAAAATATAACTATCGTCCTGAGAAGATGCTAAGCAAATTGGCAGACATCTTGAAAAAAGTAAACAACAAAGAAGTTGTAGCCACTTAAATAAAGTACTTTAATCACATTTGCTAGAGGTAAAGAGCGATGGCAGATGTCTGTATGATCTGAAGAAGGAATTCATATATACACATGAGAAGAATTAAGGTTGTGTTCTTGGAGATAAGAAGGTGAATTGTGTTTGTCTAGATGTTTTTATGGATGACTTGACAGTTCCATAGGAGTTACACTGTGAGGAAGGATTTGAAAGGAGGGAGACGAAGGGTTGGTGGGAGATATCAAAATCCTAGAATGTAGGAATGGTTGTTCCTGTTTCCTGCATGTTCAACGTAAAAGCTATATCCAACATTGGAAATAATGAAGAATGACAAGAAATCAACTGTGGATCCATTGTCAAAAACAGGAGAGAAGGCGCCCGATTGATCGCAGTAGAAGTGACAATGTTTGAGCTTGGTGTTATCTGCATATGGGCAGTGATTTAGACAATCGCTGTTGACTTGCGACTTTGAAGATGTTCCAGTTGAAGAGTCGATAATGCCCATGAAGGATGATCCTCTGGTGACGCCTGTAGAGTTGCAATTCGGGGTTTAATCCAATATCATTCAAGGCATATCATATGTATCAATATGTTAAGAGTGGTTACTTGATCGATCACTTACAGAGTGAAATACGGAAAAAAAAGTTAAATGACCATCTTGGAATTCAATACGGCAGTCATTTTGAAATTAAGATAAGAATCAAATCATTTATGTATCAAACAATACAAAAGTATCAATACTCTCACTATATTTGCAGGTGTTTATTTGCTTAAAGTCAGCTTACCTAATTATATGCATTTATTCAGATATAGTTCGCAAAGTTGGCGGCCATCTTGAAATGCAAAATGGCGGCCCTTCTATATGAAGTTTAACACTAACAGAATGTTTCTAAGTATCAATAATATGGGTTTAGACGTTTAAAGTGTGGGTCTAGCTGGTATAGAACATGAGATATGGGTCGCAGAAGGTGTTTTTTGGCAGCCATTTTGAAAACCAATTTGGCGGTCTATTTTTTCCTGAAACATGATGTCCCAAAGAAGCCATATGGAAAGTTTCATGCTTTCTTCAAAATTTGAACGATTTTGCCGAAAAATCGCTCCACTATACGTACCTTGTTTTTATGTCAAATTACAGAAGGTCGATTATGCTCATCGAACTCAGCATAATTATGTTAAGATACTGTTTTATCAATTTATTTATTTAACACTTCTCTATTATAAAGTATGCGCACTTTAAAGCCATAATGAATAGGACTATACTCCAGTACTCTAGCATCCGTTATTCGTCTTTTATTTACTGTATTTTAATCAGTTTGAGTTCGTTAAGAAAACAGCAATGAAAAGTTCTTAGAAATTGATCAAAATCAATTGATTGTCTGGTTAGGAACATGTCTGACCTTGTTAGTATCTTATCTATATAGATATTATTCTAAAATAGTGCTTAGGTTTTCACTTTCAAAATGTTCCGAAATTTTCATTGGTATTGCATAGTACAATTTGGTTTTCTAAAAGTAGGATCCGATACTCACATAAATTAAAATTCTAGATTAAAACATCATTCAAATGAATGTTTGGGGAAGTCTACGTAATCGTCCACCTTATAAACCAACCTTTGGGAGGATTCAGTTAGATGCCATTGATGTAATATTTGTACACTGTTTATTTCACAATATTGCGAGTGTTTGATTTTGGTATTCGAGTTTAGTGTAATGCTTATGCTAATACATGTTTATCTACAAGTATTCTGGGAATAGTTCTAAGGTTTTTTGTTTTTTGAAATATCCGACTAGTATGACATAAATCGCGTAGTTCCATCGAATGGAGCATTTAATCGGAATATAGAAAACACTAACAGCGAGTTATACAATGTACGACGTTAACGAGATGACACTGACAGTGAAGAATAAATTCAGGGGAATACTAATACTACTACCGAGGATTATTTAAATATATAACAGTATTGTGCAGTATATAACAATGCAAAAGCAGAACCATACACTCTTAGCCGATGATACCCTACTTATGGACTGCTCTACTGGTAATTTGAAGAACCTCTTGGGTATAGCATTCGATATCTCCTGCAAATGGCGTTTGAGTTATAATCCCGTAAAAACATCACTTATGATATTTCACAGTGGCAGTAGAAAGTGCGTTCAAAAGACTGAATGTAAGCTAGGACAACCTATCCAATGGGTCACCACCAAAGAGTACGCGGAAATAACTTTTACTGCAAATCTCCACTGTGATAAAAACATCAGGTCACCATGTGCGAAAGAGAGACAGATTCTGAATTATCTTATTAGTGTTGGCATACACAGTGGAGGTATGAACCCATTGACAAGCTGTAAACTCGTGCAATCTATGGTTCAGTCAAGAATTTTGTATATTCTGGTCTCCATGAAAGCTGGGTCCACGTCTCGAGACTGGGTGCACTGTTCTCCTGCGGATGGACACCACTTTTGGGGGTGTGATGTCCGTCCGCGTGATATCAGTGTAGCTGAAGGCTTTCACAGTAGCTCCAATTTGAGCCAACCTGTTTGCCGTGGGTTGCATCTCGTATCCGGGGGAAGAAGGTCCTGGTGGTTGAATAGGTTTTGCTCTTTTTTCTTCCTTTTCTTACTGCTACACACCACTTTGGCTTCAGACTCCGGATAGACGGGAGGTAATATGGGCCCTGTATTATCAATCGGCTGGTCATGCCGAGCCCTTGGTATCCCGATTTCCAAGAAGGCGGTGGCTTAGGGTCAATCGTGAGTCTAATTTGAATAGTCAAGTTTATCTTGATCAGCTTTGCGGTTGTTCTGTCGCAGGTGTGGTATTTAATATTATTCTTGCGAGAGTGCCACCGCGAGCTTGATTTTGATTATTTTAGTTAGGAATATTCTCCCGAGTATACTATCTTGTGTACCCTTGGCACTTTGACGCTGGATATCCGTGTCATTTATAGTGTCCCCATGTTGGACTCCGTGGTGGGTGGGGGCACAGATAGTGAACAATACCAGACTCTACAGATGGCTTCCAATAATAAACAAAAGGAACAAACAAACAGTACCAATATAGACACATCTTTTCCCCAGTTTCTTCTGATAACATCTAAAGAATCTGGGAAAAACAGTTGCATCGCTATCACCTATTGTGATTAAAAATGTCATCCAAGGTTGCATTGGGACAGCAAAATCCGTCAAGTCCCGGAGATCGGGAGACCTCCTTGTAGAAGTCTTCCGAAAGACACAATCGGAAAACTTGTTGAAGTTAAAAGATTTCTTCGGTGTTGGTGTACATGTTAGGGCACACCAATCCCTTAATTTCTGCAAGGGGGTAATCAGATGCCCTGCCTTGCAGAATGATACCGATGCCGATATCTTGCAGTTCTTGAAATCAGAGAATATCCCGGTCTCGGAGGTGAGACGGATACTGATAAAGCGTCAAACTGTCAAAACAAACACATTTGTACTTACGTTCGCAGTGCCCAACCTCCCATCATCAGTAATGGTAGGGTACTTGCGCTGCAACATCACTCCATATATACCAAATCCTCTACGATGTCGTAACTGCCAGAGATATGGTCATCATGAGGATCGATGCAGGCGCAAGGAGGTTTGTGAGCACTGTGGAAGTGAGGGTCATAACGATCCTGATGATTGTGACATAGTAGGCAAACGTTGTGCTAATTGCAAAGGCACTCATGCAGCTTCGTCTCGCGATTGTCCTTCCTGGAAGAAAGAGAGGGAGATTGTTTGGGTGAAATATACCCGAAACATTCCTTTTCCTGAAGCCAGGAGGATAGTCGAGAGTACTGACCCTGCAGCATTGTCCTATGCATCTATAACAAAACCCAAGAAACACAGCACTATAACCGTTTGCGATGCAACAGTACAGGCATACTTTGACAAACCAGCAATCTGTTCTGAGGCACCACCATTGTATGATGAAAAGAATGACAAAATTCTTTTCGGATCACCATCCCGTTTTCAATCAGGTAGGGTTGCTACTGGTAGCACATCGTCGCAAGTTGAACCTGCCCTGACTGATAACAAACCAACAGGCCCAGCACCTCCAACACGAACAAAACAAACTATTCGAAACGTGGCCCGTCATAGACGTACATTATCACAACCGTCTATTGACCTAAAAAAGCTTGCTGGTAACTACAACACCACCACAGGAGCAACGGCGGACCAAGGCCACCAAGGTAAAGCTGCCGAGGCTCCCAGCAATACAGAATAAACACAGTAAGGGATCAGATGGCCCTGTTCATAGTCGGAACATCTATGGTGTTCTCTCGGACGACAGCGAGTTTGGCGACAGCACATCTACCATCGCCAAACAACCTACTTCAAGTAGTCCTGTCGGTCCGGCAAGCTATCCTCAGGGATCATCATGACAAACACAATCATACAATGGAACATACGCGGATTTAAAGCGAACATAGAAGAACTGAAACATCTTGTACAAGCAAAGAACCCATCCATATTCTGCCTCCAAGAAATAATGCTGAAAGACACCATCAATCTCAGACAATTTACCTTATACACCAACACTCCAACAACAGGCGGCCGGGCATCAGGTGGTGTGGCGGTGGCGGTGCATAAAAACGTCCTCCACAGACACATCCAGCTAAATACCACCCTACAAGCTGTTGCCGTAAGTGCAACTCTTCACAGAAAAATAACAATCTGTTCTATATATTTACCTCCAAATAATCCATTTAGTTGTGATGAACTAAGTAATCTCGTTTCGCTACTACCAGTGCCTTATATTATCATGGGTGACTTTAACGGTCATAATAGCCTCTGGGGCTCCCCAGGTACTAATGATAGAGGTAGACGTATCGAAGAGTTTATTGATAAAAACAGCTTATGTCTTTATAACATTAATGCCCCAACATATTTACACCCTGCCTCTAGCTCGCTTACACACATTGATCTATCGTTATGCCATCCATCAATTCTTCTGGATTATGATTGGAGGGTCAACGATGACCTTTGTGGAAGCGATCACTTTCCAATTATATTAAAAAACATAGGGTCACCAAAACTTGAGGAGCCGGTTCCTCGTTGGAATTTACATAAGGCGGATTGGGCTCAGTTTAAAACCTTATGCGCCGAGAAGCTCATCGCGGATAATTTTCTGAACCTCGATGACCTCATTAAAATTTCCACAGAAGCGCTCGCTTCTATCGCTACAAAAACCATACCAAAATCCGTGACAAAACCTACAAAGTTCCATCTGTCAAATGATTCATTTATCAATAGATCTGGTAGAAATGCAGCTTTGAGGCGGTACTTGGCTTCACCAACCGTCTCAAACTATAACAACTTTAAAATATGGAGAGCTAAAGCTCGAAGGTCTATTAAGTCCGACAAGAAAAGTACTTGGAAAGAGTATGTTTCAAAAATTAACTCCAATACATCTTCGAAGAAAGTTTGGGAAATGATTGGCAAAATTAGTGGGAAAAGAAAAACAACACCTTCCTCCCACCTCATTAACAAAAATAAAATAAAATGCCAAAAGTTTCGCTGAACATTCATCGGTCAAAAATCATTCCAAAAAATTCCAAAAATTTAAAAAAGAGAAGGAAAAGAGACGTCTAAAATTTAAATCCTCCAATACTGAAAGTTACAATAGGCCTTTCGAGATACCAGAATTGCTCGAGTCCCTTGAGAAATCAAGGGACTCGGCAGCTGGACCAGACGAAATTCCATATTTGTTTTTTAAACAATTACCAGAATCTTCACTAAAATGTCTTTTAACTATATTTAACCAAGTTTACTCTTCTGGCAAAATTCCCGAGTCTAGGAAGGAATCTACTATTATACCCCTTCTGAAGCCCGGGAAAGATGCTACTAATGCCAATAACTATCGTCCTATTTCATTTGCGAGTTGTATTTGTAAAACTCTAGAACGTATGATAAATGCTAGATTAGTTTGGTTCCTGGAATCCAACAATATTTTAAGTCCTTTGCAAAGCGGCTTTAGAAACCGCAGGGGAACGGTAGACCACTTAGTTAGACTAGAAACATTTATACGAGAAGCATTTGCCAAGAAAGAACATCTTGTGGCCGTATTCTTTGACCTTGAAAAGGCATACGACACAACTTGGCAATATGGAATCATGAACGATCTTCCAAAGTTTATTTCAAATTTTATATCTGACAGGCATTTCAAAGTTCGAACGGGTTCAACTTATTCAGAAACACAAAAACAGGAGATGGGTGTCCCTCAGGGTGGTATCCTGTCTGTCACTCTTTTCGGCTTAAAAATTAACAGCATAGCCAAATGTCTTGGTCAATCTACAGAAGGGTCTCTATTTGTGGATGATTTCTTGATCTGTTACAGATCAAAAAACATGCACACTATAGAACGACAACTACAACAATGTTTAGGCAAATTACAAAATTGGGCTGACGAAAATTGCTTTAGACTTTCAAGATCAAAAACTGTCTGCATGCATTTCTGTCAAAAACGAAAACCACACAACGATCCAGACCTCACACTCAATGGAATTAAAATTCCAGTAGTTGAACAAACTAAATTTCTTGGATTAATATTTGATTCGAAACTGTCCTTTGTTCCACACATAAAACACCTGAAGGATAAATGTTCGAAGGCGCTGAACATTCTGCGTGTTCTGTCCCATTCTGATTGGGGTGCAGACCGTGAAATGCTTCTGCGTATCTACCGGGCACTTATTAGATCAAAACTTGATTACGGCTCGATTGTCTATGGATCGGCTCGCAGCTCCTATCTACAGATGCTTGACCCTATCCAGAATCAGGGACTGCGTCTGGCACTTGGAGCTTTTCGAACAACACCTGTGAAGAGTCTCCATGTGGAAGCTAATGAGCCGTCTCTAGACGATCGACGAAAGAAATTATCCTTACAGTATGCTGCCCAACTGAAATTCAATCCCAAAAACCCCGCATTCGATCTTGTATTTAATCCACAACACCAGGACATATTCAGACAAAATCAAAAGCTCATACCAACATTTGGCATCATAATTTCAAAGTTTTTGCAGGAACTAAATATAGATTTCGACGCCATTGACGAGTACACCATATCAGATGTACCACCATGGCTCATTCAAACACCTGATATCAATTTATCTTTGCATGAGAGGGCAAAGTCCAGTGCATTACCAGAAGAACATAAATCCTCCTTTCGGGGGTGCATCAGAGCTTTCCCTGTTCATGTTAAGATCTACACTGACGGCTCAAAAGATGGTGATAAAGTTGCGGCAGCATGCTGTACATCTAATCACTGTTCCTCTATCCGACTTCCAGATGTTGCCTCCATTTTCTCTGCGGAATCTTGTGCTATCGGTCTGGCTCTTGACCACATCGAAGAACACCGCATTGAAAAGGCAATCATCTGTTCAGACTCTCTTTCGGTTCTTCAGGCTTTGAAATCAAAAGGTCCTAGAAATACTCTAATCCAAAATCTTTTAATCCGAACATTTCGATTATCTTCTAAAACTCAAATTACTTATCTCTGGATTCCCAGTCATGTGGGTATAAAGGAGAATGAACAGGCTGATAAAGCAGCTAAGACTGCTCTTCGCCTAGCACAAACAGATTTGAAACTACCATACACCGACATCAAACCTTCAATACAGCAGCCATCAAACACCATTGGCAACAAAGGTGGTCTACCGAAACAAACAATAAACTGTTTAAAATTCAACCTACACTTAATCATAAACTGTCCAGTCTGAGAGACCGCAGAGAGGAAGTTGTTCTCTATCGGCTCCGAACTGGACACACATATTTTACACATTCCTATCTATTGAGAGGGGAGGATCCTCCCACATGCCATGTATGTGATTCTCCTCTCACAGTGGAGCATATTTTAGTGCACTGTATTGTTTTTAAGCACATACGAGATAAGCACTACGATGTCTCCGACATGTACACTTTGTTTCATGCCATGAGACATAATCGTATTTTTAATTATCTCAAAGAAATCGATATTTTAGAATATTTACAGTTTGCACTGACATGGACTCAATAACCATGCTTGCTAGTATTATCATTATCAGTGCATAATGTTAGCACAACACGCGCGTCGATTCTATTGCTACGCGAATAGTCGACGGCGTAGCAACGTGGGATCGTGACCCCACTTTTGGCGGGAACATATGAATGACTCGATTCCAATCAGCTGTTCAATCGAATTCGTTGACGATGACGGGAGAGAAAAAAATATGTGTATTTTAATAAAAAATATGCAACTGCCGCGGGAATTAATAATATCAATTTACTTGAAAAACTGTAAATATAAGGAATAGATGTTTATTTTGTTGAGGTTATGAGGGTATAATGATAATGGAGCACGTGTAAATTATGTAACCCCGGCGAAGCCGGGTTACATCAAATTTACACGGGCTCCATTATCATTATACCCTCATAACCTCAACAAAATAAACATCTATTCCTTAATAAAATATGAACGTTTTTCTCATCATATCATCGTATCAGCTCAACATTTCATCGTTTCATCAACATTTTGCATGAGTTTTCTCTTGTGTTTTAGCCAAAACTATTTTATGCCATCGAACCTTTTTTTTATCAAATAAACCTATACAATCTGTGTTTTAATCCTTACTTTCTTTTTCTTACCCCGATCTTTTATCCTGATATTAATGCCTGACTTGTAGTTTGGCCCTAAATGACCTCAGTTGTCGATGGGCCGTAAAACTCAAACAAACAAACAAACAAACGTATAGATCGGAGCTTTGGGCTAATCCAACACAACAATCTCGCCCAGAACTCGACATTGTACAACGATACGCCGCCCGGAGGTGCCAAGGTTTCGAGAAAACGTCTCCATCGTTAGTCACAACACGCGGCATCGGGCTATTAGACATCTACGCCGAGGTTGAATGTAGAACCTGTTCTTCAATAAGCTTTGTGCGGCAAGTAGTAACTCTATGTGGAAAATTATCTTTGCGATAAGATTGTGTTCCTTCATATTCGGTGATATAATGATGAAAACAGAAATTTTTGTTCGCGATATATTCATCATTGCGGGAAATCTAAACATCTCATCCTTGTTGCTGGACTATGTGTTCAATGGATTTTGTCCTTCGCGAACAACACGGAAGAACTTTTGCAGAAAAAACAGTCGAGGAATATACGTACACCCCGGGTGTTATGGTTGGATTGCGCGCAATACCTTAAATGTCCAAACTGGCAAAATAAATGCGATATTATACCAAGCTCCCATGGATGGTCTGATAAAACGTTGAAAGACGAACAGGTATGAGATGAATGTTATATGAACCCTGTTGGTGATAAAATCGAAGGATACTCGATCATTCTCTCGTCCACGTACATTGTTTAGCTGTCATTCATTACGAAAACGGTTTATTTAATTCTATGGAAAAGAACCCATATCGTTGTAGCATAATACTCACACATTTCTGTGTTACTTGCTTTGTTTGAATATTTTAATAGCTCGTGTAAAGGGTTGACGTTGTACATATTTATCAAAATGACAATGTTTCTAGGGAGGGTTCACGAGGGAAATCAAATGAAACTATATTTCAGCACGAATATTCTTTCGATTTTCTATAGTCGACTTTATTGAAATAGTGCAAAAGGATTCAAGAAAGAAAATTGTACAAACAAACTATGTCGCCACAAGCCTCAGTATGTACAATTTTACGACTAATGACCCCATTGCATATAGCGTATTACTATCAGACCGAAGATTACAGAAGATACATCAATATAAACATCTAAATCATGTTTGGGGCTCCACCTTACTTCAGAAGTCCAAGTAAGCTTGTGCAATTCCCTTTACATCCGTCAAAAGTATATCACATCACAAACATCCCTTACTTTGTGTTCCTCACGTTCCGATTCCGAACTCGGAGACGCTAGCAGACGTGACACATCATTGGTTTACCATCGGACAGTTGCATAAAACCAGATAGGCCATCGAAACTGGATAATCAAGAATATGTATGGTGTCTGCCACGGAATGATCGGATACATCCGGGAGTACAACCAATCTCTCATGTTATCTTTGTTGATGATTGTCAAAAAGAAAGTCAAAGTAAATAAATTTATTTTACTTGACTGATATATTTATTATATCCTTTCGATAACAATGGTCGTTGCCATCAATCACTCGCCGTCTTAAAAGCCCGGACACACTTGCGCTATTAGCGTACCCGATCGTATTTTAAAAAGATATGATAGGTAGCGGCAGGAATTACTATACTGTGATACGTTATAATAAGTGACGATATGCTAAATAAAGTGTAATGATGTGGGTATTACTAGGTAGAGATACGTTAATGTAGGTTCTGATATGCTTTCCTATGCTTCGATATGACATTATTAGGTTTACAATGGTACATTTTACTACATTATCTATATACAGATATCTTTATTTTTTTTCTTTTTATTGTCATGAATTATCTTATCTGTACTCATAGACATATTCAAACCTACTTTCCTGTATTGATAAAAAACAATATTCGAAGTTTTCTTCAAGTAACAAACTTTCACACAATATTCCATCTGGTTATACGTAGAATGATAAACGACACCAAAGAAGTGTTGTCATAACATGTTGCGTTTAGTTTCTTTTTACTCCTTCTAATACGGGCAATAGTAAGAAATAAAATCGTTTTGAATAGTGAAATATTAGCTATGATTTGTAGTGATTTAAATCTATAACTTCATTAAAGACTATGTTGGATACCAAAACAAGATAAGTAAGATAATATCACAAAAATAACTTTTGTGAACTCAATTATGTCACACAGCTGTATTTTACATGTAGAGAAAAATATCATTTGATGCCTAATAAGTTGAACTTGTTGGAAGCAAAGGCATACGAATTTTTAAGAAAGAAAGCAATAAATTGATAACAAAATATTTCGGTGTTTTTTCAAGGGTATGATGGCTCATTAGGACGTTTGTTCTTAAACCTTAAGAACGCTAGCCTTAAGAACAATTTCAAAATTAATTTTACCTTACCCCATAAATGTCTTCCTCGAATACTTTATACATTATTTGTACGTTATCCCATGAATTTCGTCCTCGAATATATATTTTTAGTACGTTTTTTTCACGTCACTCCATAAATGTCGTCCTCGAATATTTTGGTTACCCATGCATGTCGTCGCCGAATATTTACGTTATCCATGAATATCGTCCCCGAATATATTCATTACCCATACATGTCGTCGCCGAACATTAACGTTACTCATGAATGTCGTCTCCGAATATTGACGTTACCTATGAATGTCGTCCTCGTATATTTATGTTACCCCAGGAATGTCGTCCTCGAATATTTACGTTACCTCATCAATGTCGTCTCCGAATATGTACGTTACTTCATCATTGTTGTCCTCGAATATTTACGTTACCCCTTCAATGTCGTCGTCGAATATTTATGTTACCTCATTGACCTTGTTCCATGTCTGTATGCCAGGGGAGATCAATAGACGGACTGCCAGATAGGACGTCGGAGGAATCAATGTGCATGTTCCTCACGAGTATTATCAAACTGTCTTGGACTAATTCACATCAACATAAAACAAAGCTGATTCTGGAAGCTAGTTATATTTATCTATTCTAAGTTATTGACATTGTGTTAAACATAAACATTTAAAATGAAAAATGGCAAACTAGACTTGGTAAATATACAATATAACACTTACATGAAAAATTGTCATTTTTTCTCAAAATCAGTCATATGCAATAATTATATGTTATATAGTGCCCGTTCATTTCCTATTCCCTTTGAAAATATCGAGTTCGCACACATGTGATACATGCATCATTTGACATCTAATTAAAATTAGATTCGCAATTACTATCTACTACGATGCCCCACGATACGCTTCAAACCAAGCTCTAACAACACTCTGTTCGGGGTCCCATTAACTTGACCGTATAGTTAGTCAATCATCGTGTCGTTTATGAAATCTTGGGTGTGGTGGATTATCTTGGAAATATAAATGACAACTAGTACGTTTCAAGGTGTTCCGATTCAGGGGTCATGCTGAGTTGAACCCGAACGGGATGTTGTTGGATATTGTATTGGATCGTATCGTAGAGCATCGTAGTGAAGCAGAATTACAAGTCTTATTCTAATCATTTTACATCCCCCTACTAGATGAAATTACTAAGTCATAACATAATGAGTACTCGGTATGCAAATCCATTCATATGTGTTGATCTGACGAATCAGATCGCATTTATTTGTTCCACAATGTTACGCACACTCGTGACATTTACCAACACTCGAGTGCGACCCGTATCGTCAGATTACACATGGGTGGTGTAGCCTATGTACTTATATATGTATATATTAGCTCACAAACTACCAGTCATTAACTAGTTATCATTGTATAACAATAGAAAAGTCAATCAGTGTATGTTTGGTCAATTATTTGCCCCTTCTATAATAATGTTCGTATGACATGTACTATGCTTTTTGGCAACCTATTTTCTTTACCCATTGATAAGAAGGTGCATGACCATTGTGGGTAAATACTATTGCATATATATGAATATGTATACAAAGACAATAATAAATTGTAATTGCATTTTATAATTCATCACGAATATACAAATATACGAGCATTGGCATAATTAATGGTACAGACACAATAAACTTTTTCTGTAAATGATTGAGAAAAACATAAGAACTGAAATAATTTCTGTAGATTAAATGTATAAAAAAAAACAATCTGCTATATCGAATATCAGATTTTATCACATAACTGGCCCGTCTAGCGATGGCATACGGCCATGTCATAAATATCGTAAGACACATGTGTAATAAAAATAGTATGACGTCACATGTAGTTTTAAAGGCTCGTTGCATATCAAATTATTAAACTCGTTTGATAAATTTCATATCAGATAGCCACTCATGTAAGATCCCCTATGTATCACATGAATTGTGTTTGTACTGGCTATTAATTGGCCGGCAGATTTCTAATAAATATTCATGTAAATGCACCATTAACCTCGATATCATCAGCGAAATGCACAAGAAGTTACTCACTGAGTATCGACTAATTTACAGGTGGGTTATTAGCCAACGAAAGTGATATTTTCATACGCTTTCGGCCTCGGTTGATATAACTTTATCGGATCGATATCTCATCGTATCGACCTGGAAATAGACCGAAACTTGTATCATTAATACACAAATATGGAATATTACATATACCTAGTTTTGCAGTCTGATGTGCCAACTGGAGAGGCTGCGTATGGATAACACAAAGGTTACAGTAAATTTGAATGGATAAGTCCAGTCTAAATAATGTTTAAATGTACATATTCAAAACAACAACACAGGTTAACATAATCAACTATACACTGTACAAACAAAACACGGTCACATTGAAAACAAACGGATACATGTGAGGCAAACACATAGCGCCACACATATCTGGTAGTCATCTCCACAGAAAGCCACACTTGTGGTGAAGGTGAAGGTTAATGATATACTGTGATGGTTGTTATCTTTTTTGATATAACCGTTCTTTCAGCTTCAATATGTTACTTTTCAAATTGTTACTAAAAGAGAAGAAACGTGATGGTATTAGTGGTGTTGGATAATTAGTTCTCTTTGATACAAATTAAAAAGAGACAACTAAAACGTAGTCATACCTTAGTGTCAATATCAGACCAAATTTTGTTCATATTGTCAAGTCAAAGATCCTGTTTAGTATTGTTTGTTATCATGATTAGTTTCATTGATCCTATGCTGTTTAGAATTGTCCAACGGGTAAAGTCATCTTTAAGATTTAGATTATACACGATTACATAATATAATACGGAAAGTAATACGGGACAAAGAAAGGAGAAATCATATAATCGATATCGTGTTTGCTTTGTGTGTCTTGATAAATGGGCAGATCGCCTCGAAAATTTGACAATTTTTTGTCCACACGGCTGGAATTACTTCTTTGTCTCGTAGGATATAGCCAAGATACATAATATAATATCCATGTCTCTCCTGATGTGTCACCTGTGACTTATGAACTATTCATATGCTAAGATTATTTAACATTAATGTAGTTTTCCATATTGTTTTTAGTTTGGTTTCTTTTTATATGGTTGATACATGTTACTTTTACGACGTCATTGCACCAGTAGAAAATCAATACTTTATATCAAGTGATGTATTCTAACGAATTACTGATAAGATGAATTAATTAACAAAGTCGAATTTTGATAGACATGAACCTGCAGCAAACGTTTTATAGTCTATACAGGGCATACCCGGCGGGTGCTCCGATGGGGTGGATTGCGTGAAATACCTTACATGTCTATACCAAGCCCCAATGGTTGTTAAGATAAAACGTTAACATATGAACAGGTATGTTATGACTGTCATATGAACTCTGTTTTAAATGATTAAATGTCTCCTAACGCATTTCCCTACAATAGCGAATTTCGTTTGCTGAAATTATACTCGATTATTATATCACCCATGTACAGTGTATACTCTGTCCTACGCTTTGATACGCTTATTTTACGAGTTAGGTTAGTGACATATATACACTGAGTTACACATTGACAAGTTAAACTGTATGTTGATCTAGGTTGACATGATATTGTAAATGACATAAATACTATGTGGCGGCACTAAATGAATATATACTTAAGCATTAAACTATCTTCCTGTGGCATCTATGGTCTATATAGATGCCAGGGGTTTGCAGACAATCTTCATAATGCGCGCTAACGCATTATGGGATGATTGTCTGCAAAGCTCTGGCATCTGTATAGACCATAGATGCCACAGGAAGATAGTTTAATGCTTATATTTACATTATCAACTCATTTTAGCGTCTCTGCATTAACAGTGTTTAAGCTAGACCAGGAAAACCGTTTATCAACAGCGATTTAACCCACAAGATGGAGCAGCCATTTTGACAGTGATCAGTTGACGTCACCACGTCAACATTAGTGACATCATGATGGAGACGTTTTGGATGTCAGTTATACCTTCATATTCTTCACTTTGCATTGATTAGTTTATATAGTAGAAGTGACAAGTAAATGTAAATATATGTCATTTGGTGCCAAAACTCGCAAACATATGCGAACAATTAAGTAACTCATGAGAACGTCAAACACACGTTTGTATGTCATATGGTGTTAACAATGGTACAATTTACTACAGTAACTATTGACAGCAATCTTGATATTTTCAGTTTTTGCTATGCATTCTATTATCTGTACACATAGACAGATTTAAAACTACTTTTCTGTATTGAAAAAGCAACAGTCGAATTTTCCTCAAATAATAAATTGCAATAATATATTGTATCTGGTTATAAGTGAAGTGATAAACGACACCAAACCAGTGTTGTCATAACATGTTATGTTTAGTTTCTTTCTACATGTACTTCTTCTAATTCGGGCAACAGTAAGAAATAAAATCGTGAAATAATGGCTTTGATTTTCAGTGGTTCAGAGTTTTGATTTAAATCAACAAATCTATAAATTAATTAAAGACTCTGTGAGGTAACAGAATGGTCAGACTATATCGTAAAATCAACTTTTGCGAACTCAATTATGTCACACAACTGTGTTTTATCTTTAGAGACAGACATATTATTTGATGTCAGGTGAAATGAGTTTGTTTGTAAAAAAATTAAAAACTAAAGAACAATATCCTTAATTATCCTATCCAAATTAATGTGTACCTAGAACAAGCTATTTCATCCTAGCTCTTCACCGAACAGCATCAACTTACATTGACCTATAGCATAACGTGTTCAAGCGCATATGAACATACTGTTACCTTATTCGGTCTAGCAGCTAGCGTGGCATAGTGTATCTTAGCGTATCGCATTCTACATCTTTGTGGGATTATGGGCATAGCATGTAGCTAGTTGAACGTGGCTCAATGTTTTATAATTTACCTTAGCATACTTTAACGTATCATTGATGTGGGTTGATGCAAAGGGCGAGAAAAGAATGGTACTATACGTTATCGGTACGTTACGACACACTTATCAATACGTTTAGTCATGCTATAAGGTGCAGTACGTCGCGGTACGAAACACTACGCTTATATCAAATTTGAATAGCGTACCACCATTTTATGCATGTTCAAAATGTATAACCAAACCACATTAAATCGTAGGTTAAATATAATAGCATTGTTTTGTAGACTAAGCTACGCTGATGTACGTTAGTCTTTAAAGACGTTATGGTACGGTATTAGAGCAAGTATGAACACGTTACAAATCCATTTCAAGCGTCAGCAATGTTGTTTTGCATTTGTTTAATCTCTTTGTAAAGAAATATTTACTTGGATGTTGTTCAAATAATAAAATTTCCATACTATCTTCAATTATAATCAGCTACCCAAAAACGGTATAACTATTACGGAAATACAATTTATTTCTTCTCAAATCGAGGTTGGAACGAAATAGATAGAGTATCAATACAGGGATAAACAATAGACCAAATTTGGCTCCGTTATGTCTATTAATAGTATTCTCTTTTTATCGCATTGCTTGCTTTATATTTGTTTACCAAAACATCTGGCTTCCCTCTTTAATGACTTGCTGTCAGTCTTATCAATGTTTAGTATCTAAAATATCAGATGTTGAAATGTTTTTATTACTGTAATTAAGTTTCTTTTGCCTGGCTGCAAGTTGGAATTATGATGACATTACCCCATCCATGTCGTCTCCGAATATTTACGTTACCCCATTGACCTTGTTTTACGTCTGTATGCGAAGGTAGACCACGGAATCAATAATATTAGTAATTATGTGTTATTAAACTGTTTTCTGGACTAATTATCACATCAATAAACGAACAAATATAGTAGTTGTATGTTGACGCAATGAAAAGTATGATTACATTTACATTAAATCAAAGTATATTGTGCCTTGTTACTTGATATATACGCGACAGCACATGATATCCTGCTTATCCTGAAAATAAATGAAAGTCAATAATGATTAATTGCAATAACTTCAGCGGTAGATTATGAACGGCTGCTGGTCAAAAAAGTATCATTGTTAACAAAGTGATTATGCAAATCATGGTTTAATGACAAACTTGAATAATGCAGTTAGGTCTATTTATATTGCCAACCGGATGTGACAGTATTTTTTAGTAAAACTTTGCGAGGATTCATGTAACTTATATCTATTTAAATTTGTTTGTGAGACTTTTTCTACTGTCACATAAATAACTTGTTTTTCGAAAACAATAGCAATACCAACGTCACTTTGGCACTCTATCATCACATCAACGACACAATTATTAACCAGAATGCTGCACTATCTATACAGACAACGAAAACTTATTATTAAATTAGCGCTTCATACAGAACATAATATTCGAATATCGTTGCATTATTCATTCCGTAGAATTCACATCTGTCAGCCAACATAACATTAATATACGAATTACATTTCGGATCCTGGATGATTCCATTTTCGTTTCCCATGCCTGAATGTGATATAGTGAATGTGTAAACATGTTTTTTTTTAAACAGTTAGCAGTAAGTTCGCGTCGTCTTTAATGACTCTCATACATATTGAATACCTGTTAACTTAACTTGTTTAATATACCGATACAAACTTAAATATTAATTTAACAAAATAAAAAAGCTTAAACTATATCTTCAACAAATGTCTGAAATGGAAACAAATCCCAACACATACTAATACTAACAGGGTTTCGTGCACTGATACTCTCATATGCGAGACAAATCTCCTCAAATGTCTTCATTTGATGTTTTGCATGATGGTTAGTGGGGTATTTATCTGCTGCTATATGTAATATGTCGTATGCATTGGAGGACCCTGCCGTACCAAGTAATAACCAAAACAATTCATGTTTCCAAAAAAAAAAAAAAAAAAAAGTCAGCAAATGTGTAGTGCGTTTTATTTCATTATTTATGTAAGAAGTGTATAGAAAGCATATTGACACAAATCGATTTCCATTTTATTCCTTAGTAAGAATAAGCAAAACCTTGTGATCAGTGAAAACATGACTATTAGAGGCTCTGCTTAGATAAGCAGAATACATTGAGAAATATACAATACAACGAGATTTTACGAATATCAATTCCTTTATTTTAATAGCGATTTATATAGACGCATTTTAATTTATTAAAAGTATTAAAACAGAAAGTTGAAAGGTAATATGGCAAACTAGACTTGGTAAAGCTACAATTTAACTCTTACACGAAAAGGAAATGTCATTTATTTCTCAAACACAGTCATAAAGCAAGAATGGTATCTTCTCTATTTTTTCATTCTTTTTCTATTTCCTCTTAAGATATTGAGTTCATATGTGTGATACATGCATCACCCTACAATCTTAACAAAATTTTCCTTGTAATTCCGCTCCACTACGAAGCTCTACGATAAGCTCCAATACAAAAATTAACAACTCTCCGTTCGGGGTCAACTAAGCATGGCCCCGATGGTAAGCCAATCATCTGTGACGTGGTTTGATTCTCTTGGAAATACAAATGCCTACTAATACGTCCCGAGGTGGTCCGATACTATAACAGTGGTCATGCTGAGCCCGAATGGGATGCTGTTAGATCGTGTATTGGAGCGTATTGTAGACTTGTAAGTCTTAATTTTAATTAATTTGAATCACCCTACTAGCTGGAACTACTAATTCATACAACAATGAGTACCCGGTATGCAAATTCACTCACACAAATGTGTTGAAAATTAAAATAAAAAAATATTACTCAAGATATTTTCCTCTGGCAAACACACGATTGTGATCCGACTAGTCAGATCAACACATATGGGTGGTGTTGCCTAAATTTCTACCGATGTTTTCTTTAATGTGTACAGATGTATATATGTTAACTCACAAACTACCCGGCATTAACTAGTTAACATCGTATATCGATAGATTAATCAATCAGTGTATGTTAAATCAATTTTTACCCCTTTTATCAATAATTTACTTACTTTTGGTACTTTGCTTTTAGCAGCCTAAAAAATACTCAAGTAGACGCTTTATCAGTGTGGGTAAATACAAATACAATTATATGAAAATTTATACAAAGATCAAGAATACATTACAATTACGTTTTACAACTGATCACAAATATACAAACAATGGCATCAATTATGTTACAAACACAATGAACTTAACAGTAAGTGATTGACAAAAGCATCATAACTGAAATGTTAATTCCGAATAAATCTTCAATATTGTTTACTTATTTGATTGTTTTTTATGCTGTTTATTGGTCAGTACTTATCTCAGAAGAATTGATCAAATGCAATACGCCGAAATCAGCAGCAAAAAAGCACGCGAGGTTACTGGACTGGTCAGGATATCCAGGCTTCTGTGTCATATATCTATGGGAAATATCCTTTCAGACGTGACGTCTTTTTCCGCTGTTGACGTTAAATCGTACCTTAATATAGCGTAAATGGCATTTTCAAAATTCCATGACGTCAAATTAATTTATTGCGACGTCAGTAGTCTACAGTATATGATGGAAGATACCAAGTTTAGTGCGACTAACGGTAATTAACTGTAGATTTAAACAGAACGAAAATCACACAAGAGTGCCAAACAGGTAGTAGATCCAGCGGTGATAAATTCCGATTCTACCAGCCTCAAACAATAGCTGTACATTAAAAGTATCGACCTGTTTCCATGTGGATACGGTGAGTTATTAACCCACGCAATTTTGGATTAACTTAAGCTTTCGGCCTCGATTGATAACTCATCGTATCGACCTCCAAATAGGCCGATATTTGTACCATTAATATATATTTATCTAATATTACATACACCTAGTTTTGTAGTCTGCCGTGTCAACCGGAGAAACCGGGGTATGAATAACACAACTGTTACAGCTAACGTGAATGGATACGGCCACTATCTAAGGTAGTATGTATGTTCAATATTTATAATACAAAATACAATAAAATCGACAATCAAAACAAAATCATACTGAAAAAAAACAACAAAAAACAGATAAATGTTGGGCTAAGACATAACCCCAAAAAGACATGGCATGTTTCCTCCACACAATACCGTATAGGTGGTGAAGTCTGATGATTTTTTGAGTTGGCTGATCTTGTTGGTTATCACCGTTCTTTCAGCTTCAATGCGTTACTCTTCAAACGATTTCTAAAATAGATGAAACGTGATGGTATTAGTGTTGTTGACGAATTGGTTCTCTTTTAAAAGGGACGATTGAAACGTAGCCATACGTTATTGTCAATACCAGACCAAAGTTTGCTCATATTGAAGAAAGCAGATTGAGTCCATGACGTTAGTCAAAGATCCATGCCGGACTTATAGGTCATCATGCATATACGATGCTGTTTTGGATTGTCTTATATAAAAAAATCTTTCCTATTCGCATTACATAGTCCTAACAGTAAATTTCAAATCTCTTACGATTATCTGATGTTAAAGTATGAGAAAATATATATTATATACATATTACAGTATATTTATGTTTATAGATGCTCAGATATATGTCTAAGACATCAATACATTTTAATAATCTCAAATGCTGAATATTGTTCATTCATTGAATGCATTGATCGTCGTCATTATATCAAAGGGATACCATGGTGATATTTCCCTAACATCGTGCTAACTAAGTTAACGTTATTTTATATTTTGTCGCAGTTATAGAGAATGATAAAGCGGGCGAGTGTCCATGAGTAGTTAGTTAAGAATCCTGTTTGGTTTTGTATGATATCATAATTGTTATTTATCCCATAACTATGCATGTTTCACAATGGAAAGCTCACGTGATAAATTCAATAGCAGTTGGTTATCGTTTATGTTTACACACTCCAGTTTATAAACACATACGGCGCCTCTGATTGGTCAACACCAAGATCGCTTGATTCCGATTGGCTCTCAACTTAAGGCTACTTTTCACAGCGCATTTTCTTTTAAATATCATAGTATTTACTGTTTAACAGCTAGTTGCTTATTCAAAGTATTGAACAATAGAACATTGGCTCTCTATTTATGGACTATATTTTATGGCGGGAGGTTATCACTACACATTGTATGGTGGTAAGTTTTCCTGAATGAAGACGAGAAAATGGTCACCACGGTATAAATATAGAATTAAAGTTATGGGATAAATAAGTTCTCCAACGCGTGACTGTTGTCTATCATGTTTATCTAAACTCTCGTAGTTAATTTTCAAATTTTCAAAAGACACTCACAAAAGCTCATGTCTTTTCCAAATTTGAAAATTAACTAACTCGAGTTTGATAAACATGATAAACAACAGTCACTTGTTGAGGAACCTCTATTTATATCCTATGCTGTTTTAAATTGTCTTACATATAAAGTCATCTTTATGAGAAGGTATATAGTCATAATAATAAGTTCCATATATCATACGATTATCTAATGCTAAATTATGAGAAAATATATTGTATTTACAGAACACAGTATATTTATGTGTATAGATAAACTAGAAACGAGGTCGATATATACTAAAACAAACAATGGGAAACGACAAAGCAAGCCGCCAGTCGTTGTCTTTGTCAAATTATATCAAATCTTAATTGCAATTGAAAACACTATTCTACGAAGTGTTTTTTATTAATCTGAAATAGCTTATGATTATGCTCACATATATGTCTTAAATATCAAAGAATTTAAACTATGATTTCGAATGATATTGTCCAGTCATCGAATTATAAAAATAAGTTTATTAAATTTAATGCATTGAAAGTCGTCATTATAACATCCGAATATGGTGACATGTTGCCATCATCGTATTATTTAAGTTAGCGCTGTGTCATCTCTTGTCGCAACTGTAGGCAGTAAGATAGCGGGCGACATAATTATGAATCGGTCACCCAAATTACATTCATATTGCTTATATAATACCATTTGGTAACAGTTGATCACTTATATTACATTATCATATACACGTTTTGCGATAAAATGCGAGTAAAACGTTTACAATAAGCACCCGTAAGCAAGTGTCATTGGAACAGTATAGTTCATCCTGTCATCAGTAACAACGTGGATATTAAAATGTCAAAATATTGATATTACACTTGATCTGGTTTAAACGTTTAAAACAGCTATTTAATTGGAAAATGTCTATTATTTTTTTCGTTATTTTCATGATTTTAACCAAAAGCCGTTAAAATGAAAACTTTTTGTAATGTAGTGATGTTTGCAGTGATAATTAAGATTTAAAACTGATTAGTGTCAAGCGTCTAGTTGTGATATCTTCCATTGCAACTTTAATGTATCCAGTTACTAAATGTGCGTCCATCCCGGAAGGAGTTTTACCCATACGTTTCAAATAAATATTGCCGTTTTTTGTCTATAACTGTATTTATTGTTGTTTTGGAAATCTCATCACTACAGATTGCAGCACATAAATGTAGAATATTTTTTGGATCTAACAACGATATATAGATAAGTAAAGTCTATTGTAATTCCTTGCAAGTTAACTTAGCTGATCACGACGAGATCAACGATATTTAGCTGCGATAGTAAAATTAACTTCCGAAGATAAATATGTCGCTAAGACGTGTAACAACTCGACTTACTGATGCAAATATCTCAACAAGTCCTGTTATGACTCGAAACGTCGACATACCTATCTCAGTAAACCCCTGGTTACCACACGACTAATACGTTGTCAGAAATATGTTGTTATTTAGGGCATACTATCTTGTTTAAGAAGTATATGGAAGTTCCCACTCTCACTTATCCTAAATTCGATGTTCACCATATCATGTCAGTCAGCGCATTTGAAAAAAATATTTTCAGTCATAACTACAAAATATGAATGGTCTATTCAAATGGCTAAATATGTATTATTATGCACATTTTATATATACAATATACCATTCTTGTTTGGAGATCAATTCGGGAAACATATCATTGGTAAAACATTGGACAACAATATAAAAATCATGACAGCCATTATGTCCATGGCCTCTAACATAATAGTAACGAAATTAATAATTAATTTCAATTCGAAACACACTATATGGAAAGAGAGAAATGACGTTTATTGAACAAGGAGATAACCCTATCATAAAAACAATGACAAAAGCTTTTTTTATAACTACAAATTTAACGAATTACATTGTTTTATGATCTTATTTATAACCTACATGATACGTGTTATAGACAATAGACAATATGTTGATATTTTAATTGTTGTATGTCAATGTATAAAACACAGGTATCAAGTATTGACATGTGCTTTAACTAAATTATCTTTCATTATAATACTAATTATATTCAAGCTCTAGCAAGATATATAAAAAGCCAATATCTTAAAAATAGGGTGGATGTCTGTCGCGTACTTAAACCAAATCATCTGTAGATATCTAACAAGACGATATTTCAAAAGTCGCGTGGGTGTTTCACATTATGATCATATCCCACTTTAAAATACAGTGACACTGTAATTTAGATCGTCAATGATCCTGTCTTGTATGTTAGCATAATTATAATTAATGATTCTATGCTGTCAATAATTGTCTTACAGGTAAATTCACCTTTAAAATTAAGATAACATAGTCATAATAATAAATTCCATATCTCGCACGATTATATATTATATATATTTTTTAAAGAGCACAATATGTCAATATAAACTAAACGGAACAACAGAAGACGTCCAAACAAGCCGCCAGTCGTTGTCTTTGTCAAATAATATCATATTGTAATTGAAGTTTGGAAACAACATTACACTAAGATTAATTATATTTATTAATCTGAAGATAGCTTATGGTTATACTACCATATACAACGTTATGTCTAAAACATCAATGCATTTATATTATAATTTCAAATGCTGAATATTGTTCAGTCATAAAATTACGTTATATGTTTTTAAGTCAAGGTATTAAAAGTTGTCATTATATCATAGGGATATCCCTACCATCGTGCTATCTAAGTAAGTGTTCTGTTATCTCTTGTCCCGATTGTAACACGTAACATTGCGGGCAACATGATTATGTATATGTAAATGTATACTGAATTACATTAATATTGGATTTATAATACAATTAGATATTAAACAGTAAAATGCAATTTAAACATTGGGTTTTATACAGAGTAAACATTTGCAAACAACACATGTCAGCAAATGGCATCGATAAGTACAAATGCTGTAACGTTTCCTTTGTTACTAATACTAATAAATACATTAAAATGTCAAAATATCGATTAAACGTTCTACTTAAAGGTTTGAATCAGTTATTTCATAGGAAAAATAGGAAAATACCAGTTATTTCGCTATTTTGATACCTTTGACCTAAAACCGTCACCGCAAAGTGCTATTTGTGATTTTATATTGATAAGTCTGATTCGAAACTGATTAGCGTCGAGCGTCTGGTGGTGGTATCTTTCTTAGTGATGAGAAAGAATCCGGTTATTAAATATACTTAGATTTCGGAAGTAGTCATAACCATATGTCTCAAATATGTATTGTACTTTTTTGTACTTGATTGTCCTCATTTTTTGCAAAACTCATCACTACAGACTGCAGTATAAAGGATATAATTTTAATCTAATAACGATATATATTAGATATATATTGCATAGTATAATTACGTCGTGTCATATCTTTGTGAAATGTTTAAGGTAATCACGACGAGATCCATGATATTCTTCTGCGAAAGTTTATATTGACGTCTGAAGATGAGTATGCCGTAAAGACTTGTAATAACGCTACCCCGATTTATTGATGCAAATACCTCAACAAGTCTTGTTATGACTCGAAACGTACCTCGGTAAATCCCGGGTTTCTATAACACGACATACAATAACACGATGTCAGAAATGTGTCGTTATTTTGGACATACTGTCTTGTTTAAGTAAGATATTGTATAATTCCCTCTCAGTTGTCTTAAATCGAATGTTTAAGATATCACGTCGTCCTAATACATGTCAGTCAGCGCATTTAAACACTAGTTTCTGTCATAAGTACACAACTTATTGACCTATGCAAATGCAAAGTAATAAGGTTATTCATATGTCATCATTCTTGATTGTATATCAATTCGGGAAATATATTAGTTGTATAACATTATGAAACATAATAAGAACCATGGCAGCCGTAATGTTCGTTGCCTATGACATTATGATAACAAACTTACTAATTCATTTGCATTAAAAAATACTATATGGAGCTATGTTTGTGGAACGAGGAGATACTGTAAAATTATGACAAAACACTAAATGCGTCACTTCATATAATTACAAATTACGATTTATTTTGTTATATGATTACATAACATCAATTCCACATGTTATAGGCAATAGACAATATGTCGATATTGTCATTGTTGTCTGTAAATGTATAGAACACATGCACTTTAACTAAATTATCTTTGATAACAATAATAACCATACGGTATTTTAGCTCTAGCAAGGTATCGAAATAGACAATATTTAAAAGTCTAGGGCAAAGTCTGGTGGATGTTCGTCACGTACTTAAATCAAATCATCTGTGAGTACTCTGCTTACTATACGATATTAAAAAATGGCTAGTCTCAATAAGGTAGATATCTAAATAGACAATATTTCAAAAGTCGCGAGGGTGTTTCACATTATGATCAAATCCCACTTTATACAGTGCATTAATGTCATTTCAACAGGTAACACTGTAATATTGAAACGGATTTTGAAAGAAACGAAGACGTTATACTTTGAGTCATAAATGCTAAACTAGCCATAACTACAAAATGTACTTACCCAACATTTCGGGCACACCCAATACTATATTAAAAATAAAGAAAAGTAAATGCATTGTGTGATACTGTGAACATAAGTAAGAGTTCTTCAAAATATATAATTCCGTTTTGTTGTAGTTGCTTAACGTTGATAAATATTGATATAAAAATGGTATTTTGTCTCGTTGGTTTAATTCAATAACATCATTAGCATTATCACACCAAAGGTAGATAGTGTTAACGCGGTGTTTAATTTATTTCGGGATATGACTTTATTCTACAATATATAGAGACATCCAGTCATACAATACAAACTAATCGAGTTGCAATATAAATAGTATGGTCCAAGTAGTAAAGATATTCTGTTAAACACGTGATATCAAATATGTTACTACATAACTTTGTATATGTCTAGGTACTTTGTGTAGGGGACTAAAACACTGTCAATACATACAAGTTATCCTTGGTAACGTCCCATTTCAGGTTAACATAACATGTGGTAATGGTGTCTATGATGATACGTGTTATTAGGTACATCCAACAATGGCAAATCACCATCATACCATTTCAATTTCGGATTAATGCAAATTATTGAGACAAACCCTTAACGTTTTATCATTTGTTTACGGTTGTTCAGATGGCGAAAGGAGAGTAACGTCATATTAATTAAATGGTTTGATTTAATCATTAATTACTTTCTCATATTTAGCTATGTATGCAATGCAATATGTTGATATCGGTCGTATCGACAATGTGTTACTGTAATGACAGATTAAGGTAGTCCTAGACTTATTAACGTGTGTACTTATCAAGTGATAAGCGGGTATTTATCTCCCTTGGTTATATACCATACATACATGTATCTGTCTAATATGATATCAATGTTTTCCATTTAAATAGTTCGAAGAATTTTTTTATAATTCATCACAGTTTAAGCTCTTATCAACAGTTTGATTGGAAAAAGGTTAGTTGCGAACAAAGTGTAAAAACATTACCTTAATGTATGAATATAAGTTAAATATCATTACATCATAAATGATCTGATTGTTATATCAGCTATTATGTATACCACATAGATAACTACTACCAGTTTATTTATTATCATTACGGTTCCTCTTACAAAATGGCGTCGATGACGTAAACTTGGTGTAGCATACATGTAATTTGGAAAACACATGATAAATCTTCGTAATATAGGGAATTCGACATTAGGCATTTTCATCATATTAAAATGATTTACGGAAACTCCGAGATTCTAAGAAACGTAAAATAAGAAGGCAAATAGGTACAAATTATTATATGTGTACCTTAACAAATATTTATTGTAACCATTTCTAAGGACGAACCAAAAGGTTACGTGGTTATACTTTGATATTCTGTGCATGTTTCCGTTCATTGAGATACGTCATTTCATTTCGTACAGACGACGACAGTGACTGAAATTGATTTTGATGGTTTGCAATTAATACCACATATTACATTTTGCACGGAAGCAAACTTAATTTTGAGAAAATTGTAGGTATTGCTATTTTTTATGATTGCAATTCGCTAACGGATGTAAAAGATAAATCATATTAATGTTGATAAATTGTTTTACCTGCACATGCTTTACATTATAAATTGTCAGAAAATGTGTTACGATATTGTTTCAATCTCATTTTTAATGTCAACAGTACATAATCCTTAAGTGGTTGTCTACTTGAGTGTTGCACTTTTATGCCTATTTACTAATGTTACAACACGTATTATTAGATGATCTGCTGTTATAGATCGGTTAGCAATATCATTATTGTTTAATAGTAATCTAGCAATTTAGAATATGCCACTAATACAGGTGGCGGGTATTGCACAATTTTAAACGTCAGTTTTTTTCAAAACAAAACATCGGTACATACGACTGATGCATGTGCGTCATGGGTTATATTGTGACATGACTATCCTGTCAAGACATAGTTTGCGACCTTGTTATACATATCACAGATGTGTCATAATACTATATCATATTAAATTATGACGTACAAATTGATATGAAATACATCTGCATAATTGTCGTGGTAGACAGAAGAGTTACATCTGATACGTCCAGATGACATTATACAGTGCATTGTTTTATACTTTTTAAAACATTGTTTTTGGCCATGTAATGTTCAAGTACTAAACAATTCAAGACTTTTTTTTTGTGAGTAATACCAGAAGTACAAAACATAATCACCATCACCAGAACATAGTGTCCAATGCATTAATTAGGCATTATAAAAAAGAACAAATCTTCAATGTTACTGTTCAAATGTTGCTCAAATATCAAGGATAACGTCGTTTTTACTACATTTTTTTTTAAAAATGTGTCTTTTGTGAAAATCGTTTCTAAGGTTACCTTAATTTGTTTGTTAAGCTGTTTGTTAATCAAATATGAAATGTATAATTGCAGGTTTTTCGAGATGAAATCCTGGTGCTTAACGTGTTGTATTAATGACAACATTGAACTTTGAAAGTGTAACATAATTTATAGAACATCCCATAGTATCCACATCGAGGCGTGTGCTATGTTATCTTATTGAACTCGTTAAATGAAAACCATGTATTTGTGTTTTAAAATCATAGCGATACTCTACTCAAAGCTATCCTGTAATATAACCTCCGATACTTGACAGGGTAGTCCCGGGTTGTTAGAGAAAAAAATAACTGTGTTTTACTGAGGTAGTGAAAAGACAGCTCACAAGCTCTTGACAATGACGTCATCGATGCATGCGGAGAGTATTGTCGAGAATTGCATTAAATTTTCATGACGCTTTACGACTGAAAGTCGACACTATTGAATAATTCTAAATATTTTTTTTTACAATCTGAGAGATAAATAAGTAAACATAGATCTGTCAAGTGTCAAGTATTTGAACCCTCGTAAAACTTTTTGGCCACCAATTCTCGGCAAGCCTCGGGTTGAGATATCCCTGTCCACATGACAGAGTTATGTATGATTCTATTAATTTCTAAACATATTTGAATTCAGCTAACGATACTTACTGTATACAATTTATACAAGCTGTCATGTGAGTGGACAGTATGTTTTCAGTTTTGATCTAAGGTAGTGTACCGAAGTTTGCTACGCTTAGAATGAATTGACACACGTTTATTTTAATTTATTTCTCAGGAATCTTCCGTGTTGTTTGACAAAATTTTGTCGTTCTGAGTACAATTCACAAATGTTGCCCCGTGTGGTTTATATAGCGATCAGTTTTAAAATGGTTGTGAAGCGGAACAAACAATTGGCTTCTATCCTCATTAACTAAACAAATAAGGTAAGTATCAAATAGAAATATTATTAATATGTCATGTATTTTACTCCTATAGATAGTCTAAGAATAAATGTCATATTGATATGTTTTTATAATAACTGTATAAGGGAGATAATTCATTAATATACAGACTAATAGTATAGTAGTGCCATAGTAATATATTGATATATCAGGTAATTGAGCCACTGATACTTCTTTTGAGGTTATCTCAGTTCTAATGGGTACATAATCCGATACTTAAGTGTTATACATTATTCTTAACTTCACTGTAACTATGTCACATGTACCATATGTACATAATGTGGATAGTTTTTTTCTCTTCTGAATATTTGACGTGTTCATGTCATAAGTATATTCAGAGCATGTATTCTGTGATGAAAATAGGAAACAGAAAGTATTTATCGTCATATAAAATAATCTCGTAAGTAGCATGACCAATAATTATAGATACATTCTAAATACAGATTTTTGGGGACAAATACAGCACTAAGAGGACAGAGGCAAAAAAAATCTAATACATCACCGTGTACATGTAGCAAGGTACTCACCCTCTGAAAGGAAAGACATGTAAGGATTAGATAGCAGCCAATAAAGGTAAATAGACAGGTAATACCAAGACATGAAACAGTATCATTCACAGGTAAAACGTATATATCAAAATATTTACTAAAATATTCGTCGTTCTGTGTACGATTCACGTGGTTTCAAGTTGAACAAACGATAAGACTACTATCGTCATTGCTGATGTCTCAAAAAGTATCAACATTATTTTTTAAACATGTTACTTCAGTTTATTTAAATCTCTAATGCAAGCTTTTTAACTTTCACTTATCCATTTTTTAAATTATTACAATAGATTTACATTACCATTGGGTAGCGTATTCTTATAGTAGTGACAGAGATATATATCTATGTTTACCATATGTTTGTTTAGTAGTTAAGTTGTTATTCTACAGAATAATGATATATATTTTGCAGATAAAACATCTTTGTTACTTTGAATGCGAAGACATGATTCCAGTGGTGTATGATTATTTCTAAATAAACGAGTAAATGCTACATTGAATCCGATACTTTCATTTCAACCAATTTTATTGAATTAATAAGAATGGCCAGCATGCTAGGCCTATATATTTGAACCCTTTCCTAGCCAGAGATTATACAGATAAGATTGTGTACATGTATTAAGTTGATTGAGCAACACATTGATTAAATTAATAAGGTAAGTATAAAACAGAATACTATTAAAATGACATGTATTATACTCATATAGTAGTCTAACGATAAATTTCATATTGGTATTTTAATGACTGTATAAGGGAGATAATTCATCAATTGACAGAATAATGGTATTGAATTATATAGTAATATGATATATCAGGTTAGTAAGTCACTGATACTTCTTTTGAGGTTTTCTCAGTTTTAATGGGTACATAACCCGATATTTAAATGCGATACATTCTTCTAGACTTTACTTTTAACTATGTCACATGTACAAGACATACATAATGTGGATATGTTAGAATATGTTTTTCTTCTGAATATTTGACGTGTTCATAGCAGAAGTATATTATTTCACAGCATATATTCTGTGATGACAATAGTAAACAGAAAGCATTTATCTTCTTATAAAAGAATCTCGTCTAAGTAAAATGAAAACAATATAGATATATTTTATACAGAGAGGACAGAGGCAAAAACTGGCCAGGATACTTCACCCTGTAAATGATTAGATAACAAAAAATAACGGTAAATAGACAGGTAATACCCAGACATTAAACAGCACCATTCACAGTTACGTATACATCAACATATTTACTAAAATGTTTTTCATCCAATATTTAGTGCAAAGGTTTTTAACATCATAAATGTGAAGTATATAGTTTACGGATATATGTGTTTGATGCCACCGAACTGAATCATCTACAGCGTGTTATTAAACGTATACAAAACTCATGATAGCCACCGAATCATGATACTATTTTTGTCGAAAACCATTGACCATATCTAATAGACGATGGCTTGTTTTACTGGACATATGTTTATAATCCTGGTCGAACGACTGTGTGATGTGATGCTACTGTTAATGTCCGTAACATAATTGAAACAAGAAAGCAGGTAATCCATTTATGTAATTGTCTAACTTAACAACTCATTGTTTGGATTGCATTTAAAGATCACAAGGTTCGTCAGTTAACATTTTGATATGGTACAAAAATATTTGTTTCCCGATTCGGCTGACGTTATATTATATGTATGTCTATAATGTCCTGTTTTGGTAAACACTCCATAATTTCCGACAGTATTTATTATGAGAACACAATATTTGTTTTCTTATATAAAAAGACAAACTTTTGTAACGTTGTTCAATAAGATATAGGGTATTCGACTTTTAAAATGTTGGAGTACTCTGAATTGTGTTGCATAATATCTTCTGACAAAGCAGTAAAACAAAAAAAAACAAAAATTCAAAACAGTTACAAGTAACAATACGATTACGAATAGGAAATGGGTTCAGGGGAATACGTTACTGCTTACAGGACACAGTTAATCAATTAATATTACTCAGATTATTATCTACATAATTACTGGAGAGCCTTAAAAATTAAGAAAAGAAAGATCCGATTGAAGCGAACAGTTTATCAATTAGTTTTCAAAAGATGTAACGTATGATAATAAGTGTGTGCGGTGTTTGCTATTTTATCAAACCGTAAGTACGTCGTTAGTATTAAAACTAGAAAACATGAATTCAGTATTGTAATGAAATCTTAATATTGCAAACTTTTCAGATCAGGTATTATGAAACTTAATTAGTCAGATATTTTATAACTATATTCAATTTCGACAACTTAAAGTCGATACCTTCCTATCATATCCACATAGGTAAAGGTGTACAAATGATAGCCAAGTTACTGACATGTTGATAAATGTTATGAAAATAGCAAATGGAATATTTGACTGTAGATTGATTATTTAGAATTAATGTATAAAGGTTACTATTTCAAAAGTATGTGTGTCTACATTCATACTATTTAATACATTTTGGGAGTTTGTGTAATTTTACTTATGATTTACGTGCTAATCATTTTTTTATATTAGAAACATCAAATGATTCATAGTAATGTTTTATTCTATTAGTGGAATATGTGATATTTAATCGATTTTTTTTATTAAATCCCTTCATTGTGAATAAAAGTGTCAGTTCTTGCAATATTGAATATGATATTCACTATACGATTTAATATGCATTATTTGTCGTTCTTTTTAACATTTTTCCAATCAAATTAGTTTATATATGTATTTGATATCAAACGTTTTAGCTACATGACTTAGTCCTATCGAATTTGTGTTGATAATTCATGATCAATTCACAAATCTTGCGGAAAAACATGTACAGCGACGATTTGATATTATTCTGTTGCGAACACACCTGATATGTAATTGTATTTTATTGAATGTATTTTAATGGTATTTCTGTTTACTTTATTAATTAATCTTAAAACTGCATTAATACTTGCGTGTGTTTGTAATATTGTAAACGATTTAGAAGGGGTATATAGTTAGCGTAATGTATTTGTATCAGGTGGTGTATATCAACATAAATTAATATATTTGTCTGCGTTCAACTCGAACATAATACAATGACATATTCGAATTGCCATAAAACTCGGTTAATACATCGCGGATTAAAGGATGTTCGAGTCATCCGTGGTATGTCATTTAGTCAAATATTCAAATTACGATAAAAAATGTATGTCAATGACATATGAACTTTTGTGTTTAACAGTATTTTGATTGTTGCTAAAAACAATTTTTTGTTATAATACAACTAGTGTATACAAATGGATAAAATGCACATAACAATGCTGTTAAAAATCGCTGTGAAAGGCCACACTTCTGTTCGACAAATCGAGATAACTGATTTAATTACTGTCTTTGATAGAATTGGGGTTCATTTTTGTTAATAGAAAGATGGGTATTTGACGACTAGCGGTTCGAGCTACCCAAGGTTTTGTTACATGAACTACACAGAGACCAATTTGTCAGTGTTAGGATTTGTGGTATAATTGAATAAAAGTGTATGAATGTAATATGTTTAAGGAAAAGCTTCGTAAAAGTAGACAATTAACACTTTCAAGGAAATTAATGGTTTATATTGTATCAGCTTTGGCTTCTTTGAACCTGATGGGAGGAAATCAGTATGTCCTTTTATTTTACATTTTAAATAAAAAAAATCACATTTAAAAGAAATATTTGACTTGAAGTCAAAATTACATTGTTCTGATGTCAAATCAATACACTGCTATTTCGTTCAGAAATTTGAAATAGAATCATAAGCGACCATGCGATGAAGAAAGGTTTATAATGATAGATCATTTGCAGTTGACGAAGATTTTTGCCCTTGATATATTTGTATCATCGTATTATTATGTCTAATTAATATGTGTAGCATAATATAATAAAAGCCAATATCATATGTTCAAATGACAGCTTTGCATTAGGACCGATTAAGATTTTGACAAGAAATAATTAATACGGTCTATAATAAGTATATATCAAATTTCACTTCTTTGTGTAACACCTGGTTGTGGCGGTGAAATGTTCTGATATTATCAATTAAGCTGAAATGCATGAGCTACATTAGACAGGGGTTCCCATAATACAGAGATACCATGACATTGTAGACAGAGTGTTATTTACACTGGAGACAAAGGGATATAATTTGTTATTTCTGTTGCCTCGAATAAAACATCAAAACGATATGAATGAAACACTGACAGTGAGTTCCAAGATGTAGATGAATTAATAATATTTGTTAATGAACAATGCGCTGGGGATAATAAATTTTCACCTTAAGAAATAAAAATCACCAAATAAATAAAAAAAAATTCTGGCAGACAGATGACGTTAATGCTCAATGTTAACAACTAAGAACAAATTGTCCTGACAGATGGCGGTCTATTGTGTATACGGTCACAGAGGAATATACTTCTTTGTGACAACTGAGATAATTTGCAGACATCAACCTATTAAAAATACCAAAATACTAAAGTATTGGGGCCATAATGACAGTGGTGGAATGAGATGGTTACTTCCAAGTGTTTAAGACGAACAGGTGTAATCAAGCTTAAATAAAATATGTTTACACTGAATATTTTGCTTTCGGAATCATCGATGTGAAGCATTGCCCTAGTGTTTACATGTTAACAAGTACGTTGTATGAGTAGGAATGCCAAAATGATTGATTGATTTTAGCAATTATGCAAAATGTAAGAACGAATGTTTTTAGTAATTACACCGAAACTTAGCATGACACCACTAAAAACAAAGTATTTATCGTTATAAAATACTTCGGAATGGTTAATATATACCACGGGCAAGCCAGTAGAATGTATGCTAATTAATGAATAAAAACATATGTTGGGGGTAGGTAAATTTATCCTAGTTTTCACTTCATTTATTTAGATTTTATTACTCGACACAAGTAACATACTTTCATATTCCCTTTTGTAATTCTACATCATATCACTCACTGTTGTAGTTTGTATCGCTGACTAGACCAATTATTTCTCATTAGCGCATTTTTGATAACATTATAATTATTTGTAAAATATGAAATGAAGAGAAAGAACGACAACTCTGTTATAACAGAGTTTTCGTTCTAGAACGAAATGTTAACACGGCTAAATAAACCTATCAACCTGCTTATTTTCGCGATTTGAGTAATAAGGAAACCCAACGATATTTTTTGCTGAAATTTTGAATGTAAGCTAAACTCGGCGTGATCTATCGATTGAAGTAATCACCTTAGCTGTGAAAATTCAAAATGACGAGATATTTTGGTGTAAAACCTCCAAAATCGACATTTTGACCACTGGGTTCTGTTTAATTTGTCCTAGTAAATTAACTAATAAAGCTGACATGCTAGAACTTTACATATAAAAGGTCCTTGCATTTCTGAACAAAACGGTATTTCTGATTTTTTGAAATGTTATATGCAACGGCCACAATACAGCCATGAATAAAGGTGGTATTTCGCAGGTTCTCGGTAAATTTCCACAACAGACGAGATATTTCGGGGTCCCAGGCGCCTTCCTTCTGAGCTATTCTGAACGATTGGACCGGCAAATGTACCTTTTAAAAATGAGTGATATTTTTGAAATTTTCTATAGAAGTGACTAAACATTATAAAATGAGTAAATAATGTATGCACTAATCATCAAATTTATGTTACAAAATGCGCCCAACAAGTGCAACAGGGAAATGAATCTATTTGTACTGTCTCGAACGCACAAAATCATGGCGCAGACTATCGCGCCCCCTATAAGGAATGTGTATTGTTTGTATCCGGTTGAGTAAAATCGTTGAAGCCGCCTTGATGTTCAAGTTAAATCCGGCATTATCAGGTAAGTAATTGTTGATTTTACTTGTTATAGACATCAATATCATTATCGGTGGATATTAGTATTATCAGATATATTTGATTGTTTTTGTAGACCTGCAAATATAACGTTAGGTACTGTTTACAGTCTGTTTATGATCACCATCGCGAGTGACTGTCTGACAACAGAACCATGCATGTGTTCTAAATCGTGGCTTAACAGCACGTAAACTGACAACTGTACCAATCCGCGGAAAATAAGCAGGTTGATAGGTTTATTTAGCCGTTTAAATTTCGTTCTAGAACGAAAACTCTGTTATAACAGAGTTGTCGTTCTTTCTCTTCATTTCATAAGCTTGTCAATCAATAAAACTGTTTATCATGTTGCTATTGAGACAATATGGTCTACGTAGCAATACACGGGTTAGTATCTTACATATAAGGTTTATTTGGTGCGAGACTTAGGAAAGGCCGAGATGAACGAAGGCTTTGCCGGAGTCATCATCGCTTTCCGGTGCGAGGCACCAAAATAAAACCTTGTTATTGGTAAGATATTAACGCGTGTATTCTGTTTATCCTGCACACGCATTATGGCATTCAAAACGAAGCAAATTGACAGTTCCTTAGCTGTTGTTTCGCTTGCGAAGCGAGACTGAATTCCGTTTGATGCGGAGGTAAAGATTCATTCACTTAAACCGAATGAGAGTGCACTCCTTTTTACTGCCGTGGGAAATAAATAACGCATCAAAAAACAGTCATCGGAGGTAATTCTATTCAGTGTGAATATATCACTGAAAGAAAATGAAAATACTGCAAATAACAATAAATACCTATTAAGAATTACTTAAGCAATACATACCTTTGTCAATGACCAGATATAAAGACGCACCCAGCCATACGAGATTTTTCGATTAATCGTAAAAATGACCGTCCATTGTCGGTGAATGTGACGTCACGTTTTAGCGGGACTGGAATGAAGTTTCATCCACGCGGAAGGTTCAAGTTCTGGTCAAGTTAGAAAAAGTGCGGTCAGAATATGAACAAATTTCACAGTGATCGATTGACGGGATAAAGCAATATCGTATTTGACGGATAAAGCCACAAGTTCTATCCGCAGTAGTTATCGGTCAGGTTATGTGGGGACAGTTTGCAGGATAAATAGTTCCAATATACAGGTTGATCACAAGAATAAACATGGGTCCTACACGCATTTGTAGCTATGATTAGGAAAATAATCAGAACATTTAATTGGATATGTATTATTTTGTACTAATTGAAATTATTTAAAGAACGTCGATAAATTGAAGAGAAAAACATTTTAGCAATATTCGAACCATATTCTCGTATATAGATACATGTACTTATTCTTAGCGACTAAATCACGAGCTCCCGGCTTATATTTAGATTATATTATAACTATTTGTTTTCGATAGATAGAAATAAATAAACAACAAAACACATCTACTTTGCGTATTTTCGTTAAGGTTCAATGGGCACTTTTTACGCGAAAAGTGTTTGGCTCTGATAAAGAGCCCGTTGCTATAGGATTCAAAGACTGCTTCGATTCTTGGTTCACTCAATTCATCAATCGTCTGTCGGATCGGAAACGTACGTCTACAATTTCGCACATACAGGTCTATTTCCGTAATCCGATATGGTCTTCAGCTTTTTGGGGGGGCTAGTCGTAGTACATGTTACGCAGGCCCTTCTACATCCCGACATTCTAAGTCTGTAGCTGTAGCGAAAAGGTTTCTCAGTCCGGTTCTTTGGCAGACCGAGGTAACGGACTGTCAACTCGTCTAGCTTGAATCAGTTGTACGATGCTGTTCACAGGCTTCTTCGGAATGCGAAACGTTCGCTATTCAGCAGGTGAATCGTTGATCGAGTTCCGGGAGAATCTTGCGTTTTCGTCTTCATGATTTGTCTCAAGATTAAGTAATGACAGGTAAGATTGTCGTCGGTTATTTAAACCCTCTGACTTCAAGTGATCAATAGGCCCATACGAGAAACTCTTGTACACATTGTTCAGTACAACATTCTGACGCGTGTCGCGGCATTTAGTAATATTGTGAACACACCATTTACCCCGTTACGCGGTCACGGTCTGTGCTGGAGCGACCTTGCAGCTTGACGGCTAGGAAAATGTGGACACTGGATGCAGTAAGAAATATACTTGTATGGTATACGCAGTGATATAATATTTAAAGCCACATACTTAGAATTGCCGGGAGAAGATATTGTGACGCTCCATGGTAACGTTATCGAGTGACGTCATAGAACAATGGGATACAATCTGCAACACTCGTCGGCAGTCTTCGGAAGTTAACCGGTTGTACCGACACAATAGGCAGGGAACTTCGTTAATTAACGCGGCCTAATTTATGAAAAAATGTACGCCGGGGGGCGAGGACGGTTCGATTTACAACATAACCGTGCGCCATGTATCGAAAGCAGTTATTTTATACTGGGATCGGGGAGTTGCAGCCTCTTATACGTGTATGTAATCAAATGTCTAATTTATATCAACGGATCGCTGACAACGGGGTGGGTTGGGGGGTGGGGGGGGGCCTATTTCATTGTCATAAACAAAGGAGTATTTACG
>SAYR01047793.1:55927-66052 GCA_004382745.1 Argopecten irradians irradians
TGAGTTATAAGGAAACCCAACGATATTTTTTGCTGAAATTTTGAATGTAAGCTAAACTCGGCGTGATCTATCGATTGAAGTAATCACCTTAGCTGTGAAAATTCAAAATGACGAGATATTTTGGTGTAAAACCTCCAAAATCGACATTTTGACCACTGGGTTCTGTTTAATTCGTCCTAGTAAATTAACTAATAAAGCTGACATGCTAGAACTTTACATATAAAAGGTCCTTGCATTTCTGAACAAAACGGTATTTCTGATTTTTTGAAATGTTATATACAACGGCCACAATTAAGCCATGAATAAAGGTGGTATTTCGCAGGTTCTCGGTAAATTTCCACAACAGACGAGATATTTCGGGGTCCCAGGCGCCTTCCTTCTGAGCTATTCTGAACGATTGGACCGGCAAATGTACCATTTAAAAATGAGTGATATTTTTTCAATTTTCTATAGAAGTGACTAAACATTATAAAATGAGTAAATAATGTATGCACTAATCATCAAATTTATGTTACAAAATGCGCCCAACAAGTGCAACAGGGAAATGAATCTATTTGTACTGTCTCGAACGCACAAAATCATGGCGCAGACTATCGCGCCCCCTATAAGGAATGTGTATTGTTTGTATCCGGTTGAGTAAAATCGTTGAAGCCGCCTTGATGTTCAAGTTAAATCCGGCATTATCAGGTAAGTAATTGTTGATTTTACTTGTTATAGACATCAATATCATTTTCGGTGGATATTAGAATTATCAGATATATTTGATTGTTTTTGTAGGCCTGCAAATATAACGTTAGGTATTGTTTACAGTCTGTTTATGATCACCATCGCGAGTGACTGTCTGACAACAGAACCATGCATGTGTTCTAAATCGTGGCTTAACAGCACGTAAACTGACAACTGTACCGACTTTGAGGCAGATGCCGTTTGAATATATGTATCACCTAATATATTGTTTGAGCATGTGATTTAATTGCTAGTAGTTAAACCATAAAGTCATGCACATATCGTTTCGGTAGTGCGTAGGCTCACATGTAACGTACATTGTACGTAACGTTAGCTTCGTTACATGTCATTTCGGTACATGCGGAAGTCTTTTTCGGTATCATAAAGTGAACAGGGCGAAATGGCTTTCAGAAGGTACCGAAACGTCTTTGAGTAATCTGAATATTAGACAACTAAAGAAAACAAACCAGAAAAAAAATGGTAACAATGTACATGTAGTTTGACAATGGATATGATCAACATTATTACATGTAGATATGGACATTTGTATGCACTGCAGTTTTACATGACACATAATAATTGCTTAGGCTTAAGTTACTGTTCAGACTGGGTGGGTGAGGGCAATAATATTAATGAAAATTCATTTCACAATTTTGCTGTGTTGTGTATAGTGATAGACAACTACTGCGTAATAATTAGGATGCCGACAGGAATCATCAGATTGACCCGTGTTGTGAAAATTGACATACATGTATAATATCACTCTGACCCATTTAGCAATGTTATATACGGTCATGTCATAAATGTTGTAAGACGAACGTTATTGTGGCGTCGTAGATATTAATGACGTCTGTGATGTTGTATGATTATCTCCGTTGATCTGGTGGTCATTTATTGAGGTCAAGGTCCACTTTAAACTAAGCACCATGGATGCCCTTTTTAGAAAATATTTCGCTGCGCGTTTCCTAAAACATTCAAGCATGTAATGTTCAAACCTTTAATAATGAAAATTCAATACACACGAACTAGACTAAAAATGTCCATCAAGGAATTATACTATTACAAAAAATGCTTCTTAAAAGATTTATTTGTTTATATGTCTTAGCAAGACAATCAGTTGATTATTATTTTGAGTTACACAACAATGTGCCGATGGTGTGAATCCGGTATGTTCAAATCCCTCGGACCCCCAATAAATATGTAATGATATATAAAGTAAATCAAGTATCTCCTGTGGGTGCGGGGCATGGGGGGGGGGGGGGGTTATGAAATTATGAAATATTGAGGACCTTTGCCCCCCCCCCCACTACGTTTCATCTTCCTACGCCACTGTCCTGTCAGAATCACTGAAGTTTTGACTATGTTTTGATTAATACTAGTTATGTGATAAATAGAATCTTACACTCATGGCTACATCATTTGAAATTTATTAAACTTAAATTTATAAAATTTGAAATACCACGAGCCTTTAAGGATATTTTGACATTTTATTTCCAAAATAACAACAGTTTTCTGGTTTTTTTTAAAATATCATACAGTATCTAGGTAAAAGGAGACCTAGTTATAACACTCACTATACAGTAGTGAATGTCAAACTTGTAACAGCCTCATCAGCTTGAGAAAGGTTTTCAAAATGTTTCTAAATCAAAAAAACAATTAAAAAAAATTGATGCATTGAAAGCCATTTCGGTTAAGGTATAGACTTTTAAATATATGATTTGCTTGCTGTTGACATTTTTTTCATCTGTGATGAATAACACTTGGAAACGGCAACTATTTTAAATACTAGTACCTATATATATATATGTAGGTAATCTTCCTCAATAAAAAAATTAAATATTATTAATAAAACAAAAGACTGAAGTATGAAAGATGTAACAATTAATTAATTCATTTCTGCGTATGAATAAAAGCTACAAATAGATCCTTTAATGTGATGATTTATTTAACTGATTTTCATATCATTCAACAGTATCAAGGATTTAAAATAATTTAATTACCTGGTACCATATGTGTTCCAATTAGGATGTACAATTCGGATGTAGAATAGAGTTCTCTTTTTTATTAGTTTAACGTCCTATTAAAGGCCATGCAGGGTCATTTAAGAACGTGCCAGGTTTGATGGTGGAGGAAAGCCGGAAAACCCGGAGAAAAATCACCGACCAGCTGTCAGTACCTGGCAAATTCTCCACATAGGATTCGAACTTGTGACCCAGAGGTGGACGGCTTGTGGTAATATGTTGGGACAACTTTACCACTTGGTCACCGTGGCCCTACGAATAGAGTTCTCATAAAAGGTCTCACAAATGTTATGATAATTAGAAAGATTGGCACCTAATATAACTCATTACCCTAATTGCCCAACATGAAATTCGAATTAGCATTATACATTTCCAAGGCATTTCTTGATTAAAGCACTATATTGTTAAATATCTTATGCAAGTTTATGTATGATCAGATGCATGTATACCATCAAACAACTGACTTACTTGTTAAAGGGTACGTGGGTTTTAAATTAAAAACTTTATATTCTTTAAATGTTTTCATTGGAATTGGATAAAGGGAGGTAATTGGCTTATTATTTTTTAAGGTATATTTTCTAGCAAAATGCTCAATATCACTAAAAGAATTGCAAAAACAGAAAAATATATGTTTAGTTTTGGATTGAGTATTCGGTCAGACCAATATTGTCTATATTTTGACATATTTTTTTATCTACATGTGGAAAAACAGTTTCTTATTGATAAAATGGGGGTAGCAGAGACTTTTACATGATTATTCGTGATGTACATGTATAATTACATGATATTTTTCAAATCTTTGATGCCGTGTCATTATGAAACGATATAATTCATATTAAATGAATTCTGGTTATTTTATTTTTTTTTATAATTTTTTTATTTTTCAAGACATTTTATAGTACATAACATAATACAGGCATATACACATTCACTCCGACATACCATATACATTATACATGTATGTATAGTAATTGCAATCATATGAAGTACATACATACATTTATACATCTAATACATAGATTTATACATTTTCTGGTTATTTTAACTTGATTATAGCAGTAGTTTTATTTTGTTTTTTTTTCTCTCTGTGAAAAACTGTTCTTTTCTTGTTCTCTAAAATGCATGTATTTGTAAGAGATTGAGTGCCAGCCAGGCGATATTGTCTAATATTACCATTTTTTTTACTTTTTTTTCGATAAAATGGGGGTAGCTAGCAGAGACTTTTGCATGAGTATTCATGAAAATGCATATTCCAGGCAGCAATAGCAATTATGATGAACTCCTTGCTTAATTGTATGTCATAGGGACAATTATAAAATGCCACATTCAAGTTTTAAGTCTCCCTTTATTTAAGAAAATAGCAGAGTAATAGCCTAATCCTTCTCCATACGCCAGGGGTTACTATCACTCAGGGGTTGGTTTGAAGTTGGGTGTCACTTTCTCTGTAATCTTGAAAGGAAGTCTATGCAGGACTCAGTTTTGAGGTCACCTGAGATGAAGTCTCCAGTGACCTAATCTAATTTTGCAGAGACCTTTCAAGGCCAAAGGTCAATCAAAATTGTGAGTTATATGGTCCCCTAGGAACCTGAGGGTTGGGGCCAAAAGGAGTCAATTAGGCTAAAACTTCAACAATCTTCTTCTAAAATTCAAGAAATAGTGGAATCAAATACTCTTCATAGATGGAATCACGTGGGGAGGGGGTCAAGTTTACTATAGTTTATTTAGGTAAAACACATTTTGGAGCATTATTTGGTCATTTGTAATAGAAAATGAATCAGAATTATCAGTATGAAATGGTCAATGAATCATATTAACATATTTCCCATAACTGACCCCCAGGGGCCTGAGGGGTGGGGCTAAAATGGGTCAAATAGGATAGACTTAAACTTCAAAAACCTTCATCTAAAATTGTGGAAATGGTAGAATCAAATACTCTTCATAGATGGAAAGGTCTTAAGGTCCTTTACAAAAATCATGAATTATATATGAACCTTGGGGTCTCATGTTTTCCCCTCGGGAGGGGTCAAGTTACTATAGTTTTTATAGGGAAAACACATTTTTGAACATTATTTGGTCATTTTTAATAGAAAATGAGTCAAATGTTGTCAGAATTATCAGTATGATGTGGCCATTGAATCCTATTAACAAATTTTCCATGACTGACCCCCAGGGGCCTGAGGATTGGGTCCAAAAGGGGTTTCTTTTAATTCATAAATGCTTTTTAAAGATTTGAACCAACTTTGCAATGTTCTTTCTGTATCAGCACTCAAGTGACCATCAAGGCCTCTTGGGCCTCTTGTTTTCTTCTAAATTGCATCCAATTTTACTAAGAGATATTAGTCCATGGGTGGATATTACGTCAGTGATAGTAACCCCTAAAGTATTGAGGATGTAGCCAAAAATGATTTCTGCAAGCCTGTGATTGGTCAGTTTGTTTCTTCTGAAGTGGCTCCAAGTTACTATGATATATTCCAAGAGTGGATATTACGTCAGTGATAGTTACCCATGGAGTTAGTATTGAGGATGTAGCTTAAAAGGATTTTTTCATTTTTTAATTACATTCCTTTATTGGTGTTTTTATAGACAATCAATTATATTGCATCTTTCAGGTTAACTGCCAGTATATATTATATAATGAACTACCAAGGTTGTTTAAATAAATAACCTTGACCTTTATTCAAGGTCACAGGGGTCAAATAGACTAAAATCCTTAAATGACTTCAAGCTCTGGTATATTTTTAGGTCATCTGACCCGAAGGGTCAGGAAGATCTATTGTCATCATGCATCGTCCGTCATCGTGCGCCGTCTGCAGTCTGCAGTGCGAAACTTTTTCATTCAAATGAAAGGCCCAGGGTACTGATATTTGGCCTGTAGCATGCTTGGATGAAGGACTACCAAGTTTGTTGAAATGAGTGACCTTGACCTACATTCAAGGTCACAGGGGTCAAATAGGCTAAAAGATTTTAAACAACTTCTTTTGAATAGCTAAGAGGCCTAGAGATCTGATATTGGGTCTGTGGCATGCTAGAATAAATGGCTACCAAATTTGTTCAAACAGATGACCTTGACTTTCATTCAAGGTCACGGGTCAAATAGGCTAAAATCTTTAAATGACTTCATGTGAATAAATAAGTAGCCTAGAGACCTGATATTGGGCCTGTGACATGCAGAGATGAATGGCTACCAAATTTGTTCAAATGAAGGACAATGACCTTCATTCAAGGTCACAGGGGTCAAATAGGCTAAAAGATTTTAAACAACTTCTTGTGAATAACTAAGAGGCCTAGAGATCTGATATTGGGTCTGTGGCATGCTAGAATAAATGGCTACCAAATTTGTTCAAACAGATGACCTTGACTTTCATTCAAGGTCACAGGGGTCAAATAGGCTAAAATCTTTAAACGACTTCATGTGAATAAATAAGTAGCCTAGAGACCTGATATTGGGCCTGTGACATGCACAGATGAATGGCTACCAACTTTGTTCAAATGAAGGACAATGACCTTCATTCAAGGTCACAGGGGTCAAATAGGATAAAATCTTTAAATGACCTCTTGTGAATAACCAAGAGGCCTAGAGATCTGATATTGGGTCTATCGCATGCTAGAATGAATGGCTACCAAGTTTGTTCAAATGAAGGACCTTGACCTTCACTTAAGGTCACAGGGGTCAAAAATGCTAAAATCTTTAAACGACTTCTTCTCAAGAACCAAAAGTCCCAGGGTACTCATATAGGGTCTGCGGCATGCTTGGATGAAGGGCTATAAAGTTTGTTCAAATAAATTATCTCGACCTTCATCAGGTCAAATAGGCTAAAAAATTTTAACGACTTAGTGTGAATAACTTAAAGGCCTATAGAGACCTGATATTGAGCCTGTAACATGAATGACTACCTTGAGACTGGAAATTGGATTTGCAGCATGGTGGGGATCAATGGACCTTCATTCATGGTCTAGTTCATTAAATATATTAGGACCTGCACTTCTTCTAATAAATGAGTTTTTTTTGGATTGCCTTAACTGTGTGCCACTTCTTTATTCTTTGAGGTGTTGTATTGTGCCAATAGCCAGATGACCGTTAAGGCCCATCGGCCTCTCGTTCATAACCTAATGGAATTGGTCCCGTTTAAGGGTAACAACAAGAGTTATCTTCCCTTTCTCTTCTCTTCATTTCATCCGCGACACTCCTTCAGGTGTCGCCCAACTATATACATGTATAATTACTCGACAACAAAATCATTCGTATAGTATGAAATGAAGAGATAGAACGACAACTCTGTTACAACAGAGTTTTCGTTCTAGAACGAAATGTTAACACGGCTAAATAAACCTATCAACCCGCTTATTTTCGCGATTTGGGTAATAAGGAAACTAACCGATACATTTTGCTGAAATTTTGAATGTAAGTTAATCTAAGCGTGATCTATCGATTGAATTAGTCGTTTCAGCTACGAAAATTCATTAAAGGTGATTATTTTTAGGTCAAACAGGCAAAAATCGGCATTTTGACCACTGGTTTCTGTTTAATTCGTCCTAGTGAAATAATTAAAAAACTTAACAATCTGAGACTCTACATATAAATAGTCCTTGTAATTTTGAACAAAACGGTATTTCTGATTTTCGGAAATGTTATATACAACGACCCCGATACAGTCTTGAATAATGGTGGTGTTTCGCAGGTTCTCGGTAAATTTCCACGTCAGACGAGATATTTCGGGGTCCCAGGCGCCTTCCTTCGGAGCTATTCTGAACGATTGGACCGGCAAATGTACCATTTAAAAATGAGTGATATTTATGAAATTTTCTGTAGAACTAACTAAAAATCATCAAATGCGTAACTAAGTTATGCACTAATCATCACATTTATGTTACAAAATGCGCCCAAAATGTGCAACAGTGAAATGGATCTGTTTGTACTGTATCGAATACACAGAATCATGGCGCAGACTATCGCGCCCCCTGTGAGGAATGCGTATTATTTGTATCCGGTTGAGTAAAAACGTTGAAGCCGCCTTGATGTTCAAGTTAAATTCGGCATTATCAGGTAAGTAATTGTTCATTTTACTTGTTATATACACCAATATCATTATCGGTGGATATTAGTATTATCAGATATATTTGATTGTTTTTGTAGGCCTGCAAATATAACGTTAGGTAGCCTACTGTTTACAGTCTGTTTATGATCATCATCGCGAGTGACTGACAACAGAACCATGCATGCGTTCTAAAACGTGGCTTAACAGCACGTAAACTGTCAATTGTACTGCCTTTGAGGCAGATGCCGTTTGAATATATGTATCTCCTAATATATTGTTTGATCATATGATTAAATTGCTAGTATTTAAACCATAAAGTAATGCACATATCGTTTCGGTAGTGCGTAGGCTCACATGTAACGTAACTTAGCTTCGTTACAGGTCATTTCGGTACATGCGGAGGTCTTTTCGGTATCATAAAGTGAACATGGCGAAATGACTTTCAGAGTGTACCGAAACGGCTTTAAGTAATCTGAATATTAGACAACTAAAGAAAACAAACCAGAAAAAAAGTAACAATGTAGTTTGACAATGGATATGATCAACATTAAAGGGACAATTCACTCAGGCTAATTATTTTACATAAACCCCTCCCCACGTGATTCCATCTATGAAGAGTATTTGATTTCCACTATTTCTTGAATTTTAGAAGAAGATTGGTTGAAGTTTTAGCCTAATTGACTCCTTTTGGCCCCAACCCTCAGGTTCCTAGGGGACCATATAACTTCACAATTTTGATTGACCTTTGGCCTTGAAAGGTCTCTGCAAAATTATATTAGGTCACTGGAGACTTCATCTCAGGTGACCTCAAAACTGAGTCCTGCATAGACTTCCTTTCAAGATTACAGAGAAAGTGACACCCACTTCAAACCAACCCCTGAGTGATAGTAAACCCTGGCGTATGGAGAAGGATTAGGCTATTACTCTGCTATTTTCTAAATAAAGGGAGACTTAAAACTTGAATGTGGCATTTTATAATTGTCCCTTAGACATACAATTAAGGCAAGGAGTTCATCATAATTGCTATTGCTGCCTGGAAATGCATTTTCATGAATACTCATGCAAAAGTCTCTGCTAGCTACCCCCATTTTATCGAAAAAAAAGTAAAAAAAATGGTAATATTAGACAATATCGCCTGGCTGGCACTCAATCTCTTACAAATACAATGCATTTTAGAGAGAACAAGAAAAGAACAGTTTTTCACAGAGAAGAAAAAAAAAAAAATAAAACTACTTGCTATAATCAAGTTAAAAATAACCAGAAAATGTATAAATCTATGTATTAGATGTAAAATGTATGTATGTACTTCATATTATAATAATAATAATTAATAATAATAATAATATACAACTTTAATTTAAAACGATCGAATGACCCATTGAGACGCAATGGCTCATCTCCCATGGGGTCGACACAAAAGCATAGCAATACAAACAGACAATAGTATGACAAATTATACATGTATATTATAGAATAGTAATCATCTAAACCGTAAGGTAAATTATAAAAAAATACATACGAAAAACATTTAAAGCATTGATATGTAATAATCAACTACGGACTAAACAAATCAAGTGTAAATGAATCAAAAGTAAAATAAGATTCATCACCACATACTATTCATGGACAGGATCTCGATTTGTGGTTGTTTACAACAAATTGACATTTCAATATACATTTGCAATGAAATGCATTTTTTTAATCCGGTATTTAAAATTTGCAAGTGGTGGCAACATTCTTTAAAATGTGCCTGGGGTAAAAATAAATTCCAGTTAATTCACTGCCTGCAGAGTTAGCTAAAGTTTCGACTTTTTCAATTAGTAATTCTGGTACGAGGTTTTGGTGGAGAGCGACAAAAGCAAGCTTTTGAGGCTGACGAGCTTAGAGCCATAAACCGAACAGCTGGATGGAGACTGGTGGTAATAATGTTGATATGTATTCAGAGGGCCACTTTCCGTGAATTGATTTTGTTTAAATAATTAAACACAGACGAACATGTGGTATGTTGATTCTATAGCTCAAAGGGTAAGTATGTTGAGTTCATTAACCATTTCCGTTAAGAAGCGTGTGAGAGGTGGTTTATTAAGGAAATCATTACTCAATGCCTGCTTTTTGAATTTTGTTATTGTTTTACTCGGTGTTCTTCAGTACAATTTTCCCCCAGACAATAGACGGTAGTCAAGAAATTGGTGAGTATTATAAGCATTGATTATATACAACGTTTTCGGGGCCGTCTTTTGACAAAATAAGGTTTTAAATTTTATTTTTTCGCTTGAGGGGGATAAATCTAGTTGCCAATTTTAAAGTAAACCTTATTTAACCTTGTTCATTCCACGGCAAAG
>SAYR01047793.1:66077-81778 GCA_004382745.1 Argopecten irradians irradians
GTGTATGGATCAAATCTAAATTTATATCACACGGAATCGTGACAACGGGGTGGTTGGGGGGGGCTATTTCCTATTGTCAATAAACAAGGATATTTACGCAAAAAGGAGTAAGACGCCGTCTTACTTATACCTCTGTATGTGGTATATTTAAGCATACAACGAATGATTTTGTTGTCGAATATACATGTTATACCAGCTGATTCAAGGGACATAACCTGTTATCATTGTTCATTATACATTTACCAAATACAGTTGATCACAAGGAATAAAACATGGTCTAACACGCATTTGTAAGTATGATTAAAGGAAAAATCAGAAATTTAATTGATATGTATTATTTGTACTAATTAAATTATCTTAAGACGTCGTAAATTGAAGAGAAAAACATTCTTAGCAATATTCGAACTCATATTCTCGTAAAGATAATGTAGCTTATTATTTAGCGACTAACATTCACGAGCTACCCCGGCTTATATTTAGATATATATAACTATTTGTTTTCGTAATAGAAATAAATAACAACCCAAACACAACTACTATTGCGTAATTTCGAGGTAAATGGGCACTTTTCGAGAAAGGTTTGGCTCTGAAAAGAGCCGTTACATAGATTCAAGACGCTATCGATCTTTGGTCACTCTTCATCATCGTCTTCGGATCCGGAACAACGTCTTACAATTTCGCCCTTTAAACCAGGTCTCTTCGTAATTCCGGATATGTGTCTTCAGGCTTTTTGGTGGCATAGTCGTATTACATGTTACGCAGGCCTTCTACACCGACATTCTAAGTCCTGTACTTGTAGCGAAAGTTCTCAGTCCGTCTCTCTTGGCACCGAGGTAACGGGACTGCAAACTCGTCTGCTTGTAATTCAGTTGTACGATCTGTTCGACAGCGTGCTTCCGGAATTCGACGTTCGCTATTCAGCAGAGTTGATCGTTGATCGAGTCGGGGATTTTCTTGCTTTCGTCTCATGATTGTCTCAGATTAAGTGATGACAGTAGATTGTCGTCGGGTATTTATACCCCTGACTTCAAGTGTTCATAGGCCATAACGAGAAAACTCGTGTACACATTGTCAGTACACATTTCTGACGCGTGTCAGCGCATTTAGTATATTGAGAACACACACATTTACCGTTACGCGAGTCACGGTACTGTGCGCGGCCGACTGAGGCTTGACAGAAAATGTGACACTGACAGTAGAAATAACTGTATGGTATACCGTGATATTATATATAAGCCACATAACTTAGAATTGCCGAGAAAGATTGTGACGCTCCCGGTAACGTTATTTGATGACTCATAGAACCAAATGGGATACAATCGCAACTTCTCGTCGGCCAGTCTTCGAGAACGGTTGTACGAACACAATAGGCAGGACTTCCGTTAATTACACGCGGGCTAATTATGAAAATGTACGCCGGGCGAAGACCGGTCGATACCACATACCGTTCGCATGTATCGAAAAAGCAGTATTTTATACTGATCGGCGCCTCTTATCGTGTATGTGATCAAATCTAATTTCTATCAACGGAATCGTGACAACGGGGTGGGTTGGCGGGGGGGCTATTTTCATTGTCTCAAAACCAAAGGAGTATTTACGGCAAAAAAAGGGTAAGACGCGTCTTTACTTATACCTCTGTATGTGGTATATTTAAGCATTACTATACGAAATGATTTGTTGTCGAGTAATTATACATAGATAACCAGCTTGATTCAAGGGACATAAACTCGTGTTATCATGTTCATTATACATTTACCAATATACATTGAATCACAAGAATAAACATGGGTCCTACCACGCATTTGTAGCTATGATTAGGAAAATAATCAGAAATTTAATTGGATATGTATTATTTTGTTACTAATTGAAATTATTTTAAGACGTCGATAAATTGAAGAGAAAAACATTTAGCAATATCGAACTCATATTCTCGTATATAGATACATGTACTTATTCTTAGCGACTAAATCACCGAGCTACCCGGCTTATATTTAGATTATAATATATAACTATTGTTTTCGATAGATAGAAATAAATAAACAACAAAACACATCTACTTGCATATTTTCGTTAGGTTCAATGGGCACTTTTTCGCGAAAAGTGTTTGGCTCTGATAAAGAGCCCGTTGCTATAGGATTCAAAGACTGCTTCGATTCTTGTCACTCTTCATTCAATCGTCTGTACGGATCCGGAAACAACTCTACAATTTCGCCATACAGGTCTCTTCCGTAATCCGGATATGGTCTTCAGCTTTTTGGGGGGCTAGTCGTAGTAACATGTTACGCAGGCCCTTCTACATCCCGACCATTCTAAGTCTGTAGCTGTAGACGAGAAAGGTTCTCAGTCCGTCTCTCTTGGCACCGAGGTAACGGGACTGTCAACTCGTCTAGGCTTGTAATCAGTTGTACGATCTGTTCACAGGCTCTTCGGAATCGAACGTTCGCCTATTCAGCAGGTGAATCGTTGATCATTCCGGGAGTATTCTTGCGTTTTCGTCCTCATGATTGTCTCAAGATTAAGTGATGACAGGTAAGATTGTCGCTCGGTTATTTATACCCCTGACTTCAAGTGTCATAGGCCATAACCGAGAAACTCTTGTACACATTGTCAGTACAACATTCTGACGCGTGTCGCGCATTTAGTAATATTGAGAACACACCATTTTACCGTTACGCGTTCACGGTTTTGCTGCGCGCGACTTGCAGCTTGACTAGGAAAATGTGACACTGGATGCAGTAAGAAATATACTTGTATGGGGTATACCAGGATATAATATATAAGCCACATAACTTAGAATTGCCGGGAGAAGATATTGGTGACGCTCCATGGTAATGTTATTGATGACGTCATAGAACAATGGGATACAATCTGCAACATCTCGTCGGCAGTCTTCGGAAGTTAACGGTTCGCTAACCGAACACAATAGGCAGGGAACTTCGTTAATTACACGCGGCCTAATTATGAAAAAATGTACGCCGGGGGCGAGACGGTTCGATTTACAACATACCGTCGCCATGTAATCGAAAAAGCAGTTATTTTTATACTGATCGGGGAGTTGCGCCTCTTATACGTGTATGTATCCAAAGTCTAATTTATATCAACGGAATCGCTGACTAACGGGGTGGGTTGGGGGTGGCGGGGGGGCATTTTCATTGTCATAAACAAAGGAGTTATTTAACGCAAAAGGGTAAAGACGCGTCTTTAGTTATACCTCTGTGTGTATATTTAAGCCATACAGTTGGGCGCACCTGAAGGAGTGTCGCGATGAAAATGAAGAGAAGAAAATGGGAGATAACTCTTGTTGTATTCTTAAAGGACCAATTTCATTAGGTTATGGAAAATATATCAGAGTTTTGAAGTTCTATCAAGATTTATCTATTTCGACCCGATGACCTTTGAATAAAGGTCAAGGTATTATTTATTTAAAAAACCTTGGTAGTTCAAATATTAGTAGTTAACCTGAAAGATACATTTTATTGATTGTCTATAAAAACACCAACAAAGGAAGGTAATTAAAAACATGAAAAAAATCCTTTTAAACTACACTGGCATCCTCTAATATGTAATAACTTGGAAGCAACTTCAGAGAGAAAAACTGACCAATCACAGGCTTGCAGAAATCATATTTTGGCTCCATTCCTCAATACTCCAGGGTTTACTATCACTGAATAATATCCACCCATGGACTAATATCTCATAGTAAAATTGGAGGCAGTTCAAAAGAAAACAGAGAGGCCTTGATGGTCACCTGAGTGCTGATACAGAACATTGCAAAGTTGGTTCAAATCTTTAAAAGCATATTGAATTAAAAGAAAACCCTTTTGGACCCCACTCCTCAAGCCCCTGTGGGGTCAGTCATGGGAAATTTGTTAATAGGATTCAATGGTGCCACATCATATTGATAAATTCTGACAACATTTGACTCATTTTCTATTACAAAATGACCAAATAATGTTCAAAAAATGTGTTTTCCCTATAAAAACTATAGTAACTTGACCCCTCCCCAGGGGGAAACATGGACCCCAGGTTCATATATAATTCAAAATTTTGTAAAGGACCTTAAGACCTTTCCATCTATGAAGAAGTATTTGATTTCTACCATTTCCACAATTTTAGATGAAGGGTTTTTGAAGTTTAAGCCTATCCTATTTGACCCTTTTAGCCCACCCCTCAGGGCCCCTGGGGGTCAGTTATGGGAAAATTTGTGAAATGAATCCAATGCCATTCATACTGATAATTCTGATGTCAGTTTTCTATTACAAATGACCAAATAATGTGCAAAAAAGTTTTCTCCCAATTAATAAAACTATAGTTAAACTTGACCCCCTTCCCACGTGAATCCATCTATGAAAAGTATTTGATTCCACTATTTCTCATTTTAAGAAGAAGATGTTGAAGTTTTAGCCTAATTGACCCTTTTGGCCCAACCCTCAGGTTCCTAGGGGACCATATAATCACAATTTTGATTGACCTTTGGCCTTAAAAGGTCTCTGCAAAATTATATTAGGTCACTTGGAGACTTCATCTCAGGTGACCTCAAAAACTGAGTCCTGCATAGACTTCCTTTCAAGATTACAGAGAAAGTGACCCAACTTCAAACCAAACATATTCACACCCTGAGTGCTAAACCCCTGGTATGAAAGAGGATTTCTCCTGATGTCTTCTTAATTAAGGGAAGATCTAACTTACCTGTGTCTTTCTTATACCCTCATTGTCTCATGACCAATTGGCCAGTGTGCATTAATTTAGACGCAGCTCTTATGAACAGACGTGTTTTCATGAATCTCATTCGGCAACAATGTTGAACAGCCTGGCAGATCCATTATTAAAGTAGAATACTCGGTAATATTATGACAATGATCCCTGTAACCCCTGGCGTATACTGGAGAACAATAGATAGGCTCATTTACTCTGCTATTTCTTAAAATAAAGGTGAGACTTAAAAACTTGAATATACAAAGCAAGGAGTTCATCATAATTGCTATTGCTGCCTGGAAATATGCATTTCCATGAATTAATTATGTAAAAAGTCTCTGCTAGCTAACCCCATTTTATCGAAAAAATAAGTAGAAAAAATGGTAATAATAACCCAATTTTATCGCCTGGTTGGCACTCAATACTCTTACAAATTACATACTATTAGAGAAACAAGAAATGTATTAAAACCAATTTTTTATACCAGAGAAAAAAAAAAAAAATAAAAGCATAATCAATAAAATAACCAGAATTCATTTATATATGAATATTCGTTCATAATGATACGCATCAAAGATTTGAAAATATCATGACTTATACATGTACATCACGAATAATCATGTAAAAGTCTCTGCTACCCCCATTTTTATCAATAAGAAACTGTTTTTCCCAATGTAGATAAAAAAAATGTCAAAATTATAGACAATATTGGTCTGACCGAATACTCAATCCATAACTAAATACATTTCTCTGTTTTGCAAATTCTTTTGGTGATATTGAGCATTTTTGCTAGAAAATATTACCCTTAAAAAAATAATAAGCCAATTTACCTCCCTTATTCCCAATCCCAATGAAAACTGTTTCATATGAACATTTAAAGAATATAAAGTTTTTAATTTAAAAACCCACGTACCCTTTTAAGTCAGTGTCATTGTTTGATGGTATACATGCATCTTGATCATAAAACTTGCATAAATTTAACTATTAGTGCTTTAATCAGAAAGCCATGAAATGTATTGAATTTTCATGTTGGGCAATTAGGGTAATGAGTTATTATTAGGTGCCAATCTTTCTAATTATCATAACATTTATGAGACCTTTTTATGAGAAACTCTATTCGTGGGGGCCAGCGGTGCAAGGTGGTAAAAGTTCCCAACATATTACCACAAGCTGTCCACCTCTGGGTCACAAGTTCGAATCCTTGATGGCCGAAAATTTGCCAGTAACTGACAGCCTGATCGTGTGATTTTTCTCCGGGTTCTCCGGCCTTATCTCCACGCATCAAACCTGGCACGTCCTTAAATGACCCTGGCTGGCGTTAATAGGACGTTAAAACTAATAAAAAAAGAGAACTCATTCATATCATTTACAACCTAATTGGAACACATATGGGTACCAGGTAATTTAAATTATTTTAAAGTCCCTGATACTGCTGAAGGATATGAAAAATGCAGTTAAATAAATTCATCACATTAAAGGATCTATTTGTACTTTTATACATTACGCCAGAAATGAAATTACCTGGTATATCTTTCATTGCTTCTTCTTTGTTTTATTAATCATTCTACATAAATAGATAATACCAGCCATAAGTTAATTTTTATATTGAGGAAGATTACGTTACTAGTATTTAAATAGTTAACTGTTTCCAAGTGTATTCATACAGATAAAAAAAAATTTCAAGGAGCAAGCAAATCATAATTTAAGAGTCTATTACCTTTAATTGTATGGTCTTATAACTTCGCTCTTTTTGTCATAGTGAAAACTGTTTATGTTATTACATATTTTTCTCCGTCTGTCTGAGTTTAAACTTTGCGAAGTTTTAAACCATTTTTATTAAAGTTTGCAGCACTGGAAGTATTTTTAATTATAAAAGTAAAAAAAATCTTTTTAACTGTACCACGTTAAAAAATAGGCTCGAAAGATGCTGAGTCATTCCGAACATCGTCGCGACCAATCTCGAAGTAAAACGAGAGTTTGTTGAAACAAGAGAATATGTCAACAATTTTCATAAACAAAACATGTGGTCCGACCTCAGGCAGACTTATCTACAAAGAAAATAATGCTCAACATTTACAAATATATGAAGACACACAATATTTTACCGGCAATGTTAAATTGGATGTTTCAAATACTCAATCTGTGGGACATATACCAGCATAATTTGCTCTATTAGCCAGAAGGAAAAACGTAAACAAAAACATGTCGCTTATGCTAGTTACCTGACTCACCACGTTGCAGATCGTGCTCAAACGTCAGCCACGCTGACGATTCGGAATCGACAACACCCGAAGTCACTGAACATGGCGGTTAATTGAAGTCGCTTTATTCAAAGCCAGGAAATATGGTTGATGCCTTGATTTCGGCTCCTTAGTGCCGACATATGCTTTTGGAGCTAAATCATCAAGTTATATGTCATTGTTAAATATCAAATGTTTATTAATATCGTTTATATGAATTAGCAGCAATAAACTTTAAACCGAAAACTGGCTTTCAATTTATAATTATTGTTTTAATTTTGTTTTTGATTTAGAAAAAATTTGAAAACATATCTCAAATTCAAAAATTTATCTGGTTTCTAAAATGCTTAAACTGATGAGGCTGTTACAAGTTTTGAACATTCACAACTGTATAGTGAGTGTTATAACTAGGTCTGCTTTTCCCTAGAATTACTGTATGATATTTAAAGAAAACCAGAAAAACCTGTTTTATTTGGAAATGAAAAATGTAAATATCCTTAAAGGCTCGTGGTATATCAAATTTTATAATTTAAGTTTAATAAAATTTCAAATTGATGTAGCCATGAATACTGTAAGATTCTTTTATTACATAACTAGTATTAAATCACGGGTCAATTTGATGATTTCCTGTCTGGCATCCTAATTATTACGCAGTAGTTGTCTATCACTATACACAACACAGCAAAATGTGAATGAATTTTTCATCGTTAACATTATTGACCCTCACCCACCCAGTCTGTGCAGTAACTTAAAGCCACACTATACGTAACTATCAACAAAATTTCAAGTTAAATTCGACCCCGATATTGTTAGTATTTGCAGATGTAGTTGAAATTAAGATATATTAAAGAATATTTATAATGTTCTTTTTTAATAACTTTGATACAGCAGTTATTGAAAGTTGATACAGTGGAACTTCCCAAAACCGAACCTTCTCAAAACCGATCACCTCTAGAAACCGAACATGGATGTCATGTACGGAATTAATTCCTCTTTATTAATAGTATAAATAAAACTTCCAAAACCGGATCCTCCCAATTCGAAATACCGACCGATTTCAAGATCAAAATAGTCAAATGTAACTAAAATACACTTCTGAAAACAGGCCTTACCTGAGCGACAACCGATAGATTTGCATTGAGGTCTGATCAACCGACCGTGAAATACACACGTACCTGTACCATAGGTTGTCGCATGCCATGTCCTGGGCATGTATACAGATGTGAAGCTAGGTACACGGTAATTATACCCGAGTATGCGTGTAATATTTAATATGTCTACGTTTAGAATTAACGAAGGTCTAACCACGTGCAACCGCGGTTTGTTTACTGGTGGGGAAAACAAAGCAGAAGCTAGTAATAAAGAGAAAGTTTCGTATTCAAACACACGGGTTTTTTTATTTACTTATGTAGTCGTCGGATAACGTAAATTATCTGTATGAAAGAAAGCCGAAGCCATGTATTGTTTTTAGAAAACGACTATGTCATATAATGACCCGATCGACTGAATCATCGTGTTAATTAGACCATATAATGATTCTGAGTTAACCGGAAGCGATCGGCCGTATGTAAACTGTAGGTTAGTGCAGACGAGAACATCCCCAAGAGCATTCCACCAACTAACTAACTAAACTACGTTTATAAGCGGTAACAAAGTCAAGATTGTTGTAATCCATTCCTTTTAAACGTATGATTCTCTCTTTTGTGGTAACATTTACATTTAACAATTAATTATCGGTCCGGTTTTAAACGACACTAGCCATACATGCGGTACACTAGTGTAAAAACGACTTCCGATCGATTAAATTTGGATCGTAATGATCGGTATTCCGTTCACTTTTCCAAACGAAACCCTCTCAACGGGCGAAATATATATGCACCGACCATGAATCGGTTTCGGGAGGTTCCACTGTACATGTAAAACATGCCTTCATTTTTAACTGGTCGCCCATAGAAGTTACGATTGTTGCCGAACGGAAGTCGGAAAGTTCATGACCTGTTTTTCGAAGAGATCGGACAGACGTTACGAGTAGATGCACGGTAGTCACATGGACATTCTCGGCAACAATGTCGGCCTAACTTCGGCTTGTATTGACAAGTGGAGACCCACTAGAGGTGTTAATATTTATTTGATTTTTGTCAAAATATTCCGACATCATTAATCACTTCGATTTAGTCCTGTCTGTGCATGATTTACAACAGGATTTTTTTTTTCAACATTCTTCCAAATCATTGAAAAAAAAAAGAAAAGATACGGATATTGGACCTTTAAGCCTAAGCAATTATTAGTGTCATGTAAAACGCATGCATTAACAAATGTAATGTATCTACATGTATAGAGAGTGCAGCAAACTCTTGTGATATGAGGTGTCTCGGTAACGTTATTCTATGTAAATCATCCATATATGTAGAGTTGGAAAACTTTCTTCAAAAAACCGGAAACAGGAAGTCACACAAGATCCAAGCACGCGGCAAGACAGTATCCCAAAGTCACACTCTCGCGTGATTACAAAATCACACTCTCGCGTGATTAACAAACAAGTAACGCTTGGAAAAAATCAAAATGAAAACATTAGTGAAAGATAAAAACCTCCAATTTTATTTTCTACCTGAATCTAACAATTACATTTTGTCCTGAATTAACTTAAAAGCCGTTTACGTGAGCAGTTGCTTCGGAATTTTCCCCCTGACAACGGAGAATGACGAGATTAATTTGTAGCCGCAGTCACGTATTTTTGCAGAAATGAAAGTAGAAGTATCCTATGTTCATATTGTTTTTCTTGTTATAACTCCAATGCCAGTAATTCAGCAAAGCTATTATTTCTAATTAATATTAATTCTATAAATGGTTTCTAGCAGTACAGTTATTCAGGGCACCAATAAGCTATAAAATCAAAACACATTGTTAATATTGATAAGACTGATGGGTCAGGAGATATTTTCTCTTTCGCCGTTTGGAAATCCTTTATTTACCTGGCATATTCATTTAGTTACACATTTAAAAAAACACAAACGAAAGAAATGGATAACTGCTGCGCTCTAAGATAGGCTTTGCTAAAATTATATTAAGGGACAATTCAGTCTAAGGAACATTAAATTTGTTACATACAATGTATATCAGCAAAAAAAACAGTTCTAATGGAAATTAGATCAGTCAGTTTTACTGTGATATGCCAGAAAAGCCAATGGTGGTGAAATGTGTGTGAATGTTCAAACTCGCTCGCTGTCTGCCGCTCAACATTGTGTCGAACATCTTGTATGCCGAAACCTGTCCCTTGCTTGTGGAGTAATGCTAGATTCTACTTTTGTCTAGAATTGCTAAAATCGCTCTGACAGTAGTGTGTTTACCTTATTAGGGTGAATGTTTCTTGCCTGAAAAACATTTTAGCAACCTCCACAGTGTGTTAATGATAGTCTCATTTGTTTTAATCGTGCGTGACTTTGGCTCGGATATGGGTACAGTGTACATATTGTACTGCTTAATCGCATGGATCACGATTGGCAATTGCTACAGTATCAATTAAAATACTAAGAATGACGTGGAAATTTGTCATATTTTATGTTATTTGTATAATAAATGTAGAACAATACATTTATGCAATATTTTGCACTTGCGGGTCAAGTTTACTATAGTTTATTTAGGTAAAACACATTTTTGAGCATTATTTGGTCATTTGTGATAGAAAATGAATCAGAATTATCAGTATGAAATGGTCAATGAATCATATTAACATATTTCCCATAACTGACCCCCAGGGGCCTGAGGGGTGGGGCTAAAATGGGTCAAATAGGATAGACTTAAACTTCGAAAACCTTCATCTAAAATTGTGGAAATGGTAGAATCAAATACTCTTCATAGATGGAAAGGTCTTAAGGTCCTTTACAAAAATCATGAATTATATATGAACCTTGGGGTCTCATGTTTCCCCCTCGGGAGGGGTCAAGTTACTATAGTTTTTATAGGGAAAACATATTTTTGAACATTATTTGGTCATTTGTAATAGAAAATGAGTCAAATGTTGTCAGAATTATCAGTATGATGTGGCCATTGAATCCTATTAACAAATTTTCCATGACTGACCCCCAGGGGCCTGAGGAGTGGGTCCAAAAGGGGTTTCTTTTAATTCATAAATGCTTTTAAAGATTTGAACCAACTTTGCAATGTTCTTTCTGTATCAGCACTCAGGTGACCATCAAGGCCTCTTGGGCCTCTTGTTTTCATTTGAACTGCGTCCAATTTTACTATGAGACATTAGTCCATGGGTGGATATTACGTCGGTGATAGTAACCCCTGGAGTATTGAGGATGTAGCCAAAAATGATTTCTGCAAGCCTGTGATTGGTCAGTTTGTTTCTTCTGAAGTAGCTCCAAGTTACTATGATATATTCCAAGAGTGGATATTACGTCAGTGATAGTTACCCATGGAGTTAGTATTGAGGATGTAGCTTAAAAGGATTTTTTCATTTTTTAATTACATTCCTTTATTGGTGTTTTTATAGACAATCAATTATATTGTATCTTTCAGGTTAACTGCTAGTATATATTATATAATGAACTACCAAGGTTGTTTAAATAAATAACCTTGACCTTTATTCAAGGTCACAGGGGTCAAATAGACTAAAATCCTTAAATGACTTAAAGCTCTGGTATATTTTTAGGTCATCTGACCCGAAGGGTCAGGAAGATCTATTGTCATCATGCATCGTCCGTCATCGTGGGCCGTCTGCAGTCTGCAGTGCGAAACTTTTTCATTCAAATGAAAGGCCCAGGGTACTGATATTTGGCCTGTATCATGCTGGGATGAAGGGCTACCAAGTTTGTTCAAATGAGTGACCTTGACCTAAATTCAAGGTCACAGGGGTCAAATAGGCTAAAAGATTTTAAACAACTTCTTTTGAATAACTAATAGGCCTAGAGATCTGATATTGGGTCTGTGGTATGCTAGAATAAATGGCTACCAAATTTGTTCAAACAGATGACCTTGACTTTCGTTCAAGGCCACGGGTCAAATAGGCTAAAATCTTTAAATGACTTCATGTAATAAATAAGTAGCCTAGAGACCTGATATTGGGCCTGTGACATGTAGAGATGAATGGCTACCAACTTTGTTCAAATGAAGGACAATGACCTTCATTCAAGGTCACAGGGGTCAAATAGGGTAAAATCTTTAAATGACCTCTTGTGAATAACCAAGAGGCCTAGAGATCTGATATTGGGTCTATCGCATGCTAGAATGAATGGCTACCAAGTGTGTTCAAATGAAGGACCTTGACCTTCATTTAAGGTCACAGGGGTCAAAAATGCTAAAATCTTTAAACGACTTCTTCTCAAGAACCAAAATTCCCAGGGTACTCATATAGGGTCTGCTGCATGCTTGGATGAAGGGCTATAAAGTCTGTTCAAATAAATTATCTTGGCCTTCCTCAGGTCAAATAGGCTAAAAAATTTTAACGACTTAGTGTGAATAACTTAAAGGCCTATAGAGAACTGATATTGAGCCTGTAACATGAATGGCTACCTTGAGACTGGAAATTGGATTTGCAGCATGGTGGGGATCAAGGGACCTTCATTCATGGTCTTATTCATTAAATATATTAGGACCTGCACTTCTTCTAATAAATGAGTTTTTTTGGATTGCCTTAACTGTGTGCCACTTCTTTATTCTTTGAGGTGTTGTATTATGCCAATAGCCAGATGACCGTTAAGGCCCATCGGCCTCTCGTTCATAAACTAATGGAATTGGTCCCGTTTAAGGGTAACAACAAGAGTTATCTTCCCTTTCTCTTCTCTTCATTTCATCCGCGACACTTCTTCAGGTGTCGCCCAACTAGTATGAAATGCAGAGAAAGAACGACAACTCTGTTATAACAGAGTTTTCGTTCTAGAACGAAATGTTAACACGGCTAAATAAACCTATCAACCTGCTTATTTTCGCGATTTGAGTAATAAGGAAACCCAACGATATTTTTTGCTGAAATTTTGAATGTAAGCTAAACTCGGCGTGATCTATCGATTGAATTAATCACCTTAGCTGTGAAAATTCAAAATGACGAGATATTTTGGTGTAAAACCTCCAAAATCGACATTTTGACCACTGGGTTCTGTTTAATTCGTCCTAGTAAATTAACTAATAAAGCTGACATGCTAGAACTTTACATATAAAAGGTCCTTGCATTTCTGAACAAAACGGTATTTCTGACTTTTGAAAATGTTATATACAACGGCCACAATACAGCCTTGAATAAGGGTGGTATTTCGCAGGTTCTCGGTAAATTTCCACAACAGACGAGATATTTTTGGGTCCCGGATACGCCTTCCTTCGGAACTATTCTGAACGATTGGACCGCAAAATGTACCATTTAAAAATTAGTGATATTTTTAAAAATCATAAAATGAGTAAATAATTTATGCACTAATCATCAAATTTATGTTACAAAATAAGCCCAAAAAGTGCAACAGTGAAATTGATCTATTTGTACTGTATCAAATACACAAAATCATGGCGCAGACTATCGCGCCCCCTATAAGGAATGTGTATTGTTTGTATCCGGTTGAGTAAAAACGTTGAAGCCGCCATGATGTTCAAGTTAAATCCGGCATTATCAGGTAAGTAATTGTTCATTTTACTTGTTATAGACATCAATATCATTAACGGTAGATATTAGTATTATCAGATATATTTGATTGTTTTTGTAGGCGTGCAAATATAACGTTATAGGTACTGTTTATGATCATCATCGCGAGTGACTGTCTGACAACAGAACTATGCATGCGTTCGAAATCGTGACTTAACAGCACGTAAACTGACAATTGTACTGCCTTTGAGGCAGATGCCGTTTGAATATATGTATCTCCTAATATATTGTTTGATCATTTGATTAAATTGCTAGTAGTTAAACCATTAAGTAATGCACATGTCGTTTCGGTAGGTCCGTAGCTTCGTAACATGCCATTTCGGTACATGCGGAAGTCTTTTCGGTATCATAAAGTGAACATGGCGAAATGACTTTCAGAAGGTACCGAAACGACTTTAAGTAATCTGAATATTAGACAACTAAAGAAAACAAACCAGAAAAAATGGTAACAATGTAGTTTGACAATGGATATGATTAACATTATTACATGTACATGTACATGTAGATATGGGCATTTGTATGCACTGCAGTTTTACATGACACATAATAATTGCTTAGGCTTAAGTTACGGTACAGACTGGGTGGGTGAGGTCAATAATGTTAATTAAAATTTATTTCACAATTTTGCTGTGTTGTGTATAGTGATAGACAACTACTACATGATAATTAGGATGCCGACAGGAATCATCAGATTGACCGGTGTTGTGAAAATTTGCATACATATGTATAATATCACTCTGACCCATTTAGCAATGTTCAACGGTAATGTCATAAATGTTGTAAGACGAACGTTATTGTGGCGTCGTAGATATTAATGACGTCTGTGATGTTGTATGATTATCTCGGTTGATACAATGTACGTCGAATCCAAGCCTGATTCCGCCACTCTTACATAAAACGGAATTGAAATTAATCCCAATTTTGACCCAGAGCTTAAGCCCTGGCTATTCTCTGAAGGATTCAATACAATGTAGGTCCAGAATTAAATAAACAATGTTCAAGAAAATTTGTAAGATTTTTCCTTGTAAAGGAAGTTGTTGATATCTTCTTGGTGCCCCTGGACTCTGATCTGGTGGTTATTTATTGAAGTCAAGGTGTGCTTTAAACTAAGCACCATGGATGCCCTTTTTTCCTGCAGTGGCGTAGGAAGCAGGGTTGCAGGGGGGACAATTGCCCCCCCCCTCCGTTCCCCAGGAAGGAGGGCAAACATGTCTTTTTGCCCCCCCCCCCATTTTCGCCAAGTGAAATGTTCTACACATTTTTGAACTTTTTAGAAAAATTTTCGCTGCGTGGCGCTTTTCCTAAAAAGTTAAAGCATGTAATGTTCAAACCTTTAATAATGAAAATTCAATGCACACGAACTAGACTAAAAATGTCCATCAAGTGATTATACTATTTCAAAAAATACTTCTTAAAAGATTTATTTGTTTATATGTCTTAGCAAGACAATCAGTTGATTATAATATTATTTTGAGTTACACAACAATGTGCCGATGGTGGGAATCCGGTATGTTCAGATTAAGCTGGGTTGCATAATGGTAAGACCGTTACGACACTCACAATAATTTCTAAATGCAGGTAACTTTATATTGAAAAATTACCATGTTAAGAACGCTTAAAAATCATCAAAATACAAAATCGTAATATATTTTCTCAGGGGGAGACCCCGGACCCCACAAAAACCAAAATCTCGCGCCTACGTCAAATTCAACAAAATGCATCGTAAAACTCATCTCAGCCATTCTAAATAATAAAACTTTTTCCTGGGGGAGACCCCTGGACCCCCTCAAACACCAAAATCTCGTGCCTACGGCGCTCGCAAATTCAACAAAATACATTGTAAAACTCATCTCATCCATTCTAAATCATAATTTTTTTTCCCGGGGAAAAACCCTCGGACCCCGCCAAACACGAAACTCTCGCGCCTAAGGCGCTTGCAAATTCAACAAAATGCATTGTAAAACTCATCTCTGCCATTCTAAATAATAAATTATTTTGCCGGGGGAGACCCCCCGACCGCCAAATAAATTTCCTGTTAGCGACGCCACTGTCTATAGATGTGTACAATGATGTAATGATATAGGAAAAAAGTATATCGAGTATCTCCTGTGGGTGCGGGGCGCGGGGGGGGG
>SAYR01047793.1:81803-126103 GCA_004382745.1 Argopecten irradians irradians
CCGTCACGTCATACGTAACACGTCTCATGTCATGGATATGTGACACTTCATTTGCATTACTCACCGATTGTGGATTGGGTGACAAAATTTACTTTTGTGACAGAAAAAATGGGATGTTAATTTGTCAACTTTTGTTTAAGCTAAGACTCAATTTCGTTCAGGGTAAATTAATGAATTTTGTCATGACAGAAAATTAATTTGTGTAGACAAAAATGAATTTTGTGGTGCTGGTAGATAATTATGTAAGACGAAACATGATTTCATTTATCGCGACAAATTCCAATTTTGGTGTACGACACAATAGTATAGAAATGAAGAAGAAAGAACGACAAACTCTGTTATAACAGAGTTTTCGTTCTAGAACGAAATGTTAACACGGCCTAAATAAACCTATCAACCTGCTTATTTTCGCGATTTGAGTAATAAGGAAACCCAACGATATTTTTTGCTGAAATTTTGAATGTAAGCTAACTCGGCCGTGATCTATCGATTGAATTAATCACCTTAGCTGTGAAAATTCAAAATGACGAGATATTTTTTGTGTAAACCATCCAAAATCGACATTTTGACCACTGGTTCTGTTTAATTCGTCCTAGTAAATTAACTAATAAAGCTGACATGCTAGAACTTTACATATAAAAGGTCCTTGCATTTCCTGACAAAACGGTATTTCTGATTTTGAAAATGTTATATACAACGGCCACAATACAGCCTTGAATAAGGGTGGTATTTCGCAGGTTCTCGGTAAAAATTTCCACAACAGACGAGATATTTTTGGGTCCCGGATACGCCTTCCTTCGGAACTATTCTGAACGATTGGACCGGCAAAATGTACCATTTAAAAATTAGTGATATTTTTTGAATTTTCTGTAGAAGTGACTAAAATCATAAAATGTAAATAATTTATGCACTAAATCACAAAATTTATGTTTACAAAATAAGCCCAAAAAGTTGCAACAGTGAAATTGATCTATTTGTACTGTATCAAATACAAAAATCATGGCGCAGACTATCGCGCCCACTATAAGAATGTGTATTGTTTTATCCGGTTGAGTAAAAACGTTGAAGCCGCCCTGATGTTCAAGTTAAATCCGGCATTATCAGTAAGTAATTGTTCATTTTCTTGTTTATAGACATCAATTTATCATCGGTGGATATTAGTATTATCAGATATATTTGATGTTTTTGTAGGACCTGCAAATATAACGTTAGGTACTGTTTATGATCATCATCGCGAGTGACTGTCTGACAACAGAACCATGCATGCGTTCGAAATCGTGGACTTAACAGCACGTAAACTGACAATTGTACTGCCTTTTGAGGCAGATGCCGTTTGACTATATGTATTCCTAATATATTGTTTGATCATTTGATTAAATTGCTAGTAGTATAAACCATTAAGTAAATGGCACATGTCGTTTCGGTAGTCCGTAGCTTGCCGTAACATGTCATTTCGGTACATGCGGAAGTCTTTTCGGTATCTAAAGTGAACATGGCGAAATGACTTTCAGAAGGTACCGAAACCGACTTTAAGTAATCTGAATATTAGACAACTAAAAGAAAACAAACCAGAAAATGGTAACAATGTAGTTTGACAATGATATGATTAACATTATTACATGTACATGTACATGGTTGCATTTGTATGCACTGCAGTTTTACATGACACATAATAATTGCTTAGGCTTAAGTTACGGTTACAGACTGGGTGCGTGAGGTCAATAATGTTAAAGCCACATATATCGTAACTACAACAAAAATTCAGTTAGTTAATTGTTAGTATTGTAGATGAAAGTTGAAATTAGAATTTTTAAGAAGAATATTTATAGCTTTCTTTTAATAACTTTGGTCAGGCAGCAGTTTTTGAAAGTCGATACATGTAAACATGCCCTTCATTTCAAACTGTAGCCATAGAAGTTACGACACTTGTTCCGTAGTTACGTAGTCACATGACATTCTCTGCAACGGACATTACATGTCGACTAACTCGGCTTGTTTGGTACTAAGTGGGACCACCTAGCGATGTTTAATATTTGATTTTTACCAAAATATTACAATAATAATTGCTCATCTGACTTTGATCTGTCTGTCCTCTGCATGAATTTACAACAGGATTTTTTTTCAACATTCTTCTAATCATGAAAAAATATAATCATTAATTTGTAAGACGAGCACTATTGTGCGTCGTAGTTATTATCTGTTGATTATCTTCGGTTGATATGATGTCAGGAAGGAAAATTAGCCTGATCGCACACATTACATAATACAGAAAAACCAATTTGAAACCCAGAGTTATATATGAATAAAATAATAAACTTATTTATTTTACATCGTTACGAAACAATTATATAACTTAATGTAAATCACTCTCGAATGGCCCGGATGTAAGCGCGCGAGGATCTTAGTGTGGGAGGAAACCGGAAGTGCCCGAGAAAACCCACATGATGGCAGGTGACCCCTACCTTTCACGTCCGTGCCGGGGATTTCGAACCCCGGCCGGCTAGGTGAAAGCGAGTGGCTTAACCACTACACCCCAATCACCCAGAGCTTAAGCCCTGCAATTCTCTCAGGATTCAATAGATCTAGAATTAAATAAACATGTTCAACGAAAATTTGTAAATATTTTTCTTGTAAAGGAATTGTTGATATCTTCGTCGGGTGCCCTGAACTCGATCTGGTGGTCATTATAGGGGTCAAGGTGCGCTTAAACTAAGCACAAGGATGCCCTTTTACCTAGATCACTGAAGTTTTGACTATGTTTTGATTAATACTTAGTTATGTATAATAGAATCTTACACTCTCATGGCTACTATCATTTGAATTTTATCAACTTGAATTTATAAAATTGATATACATATGTACCACGGCCTAAGGATATTTTGACATTTTATTTCCAAAATAACACAGTTTTTTTGTTTTTTTGTTTTTTTTATATCATACAGTATCTACGGTAAAAGGAAACCTAGTTATAAGCAAGTCCCTATTCCGAATTTGCATATTACAGAGTTATCTGCCACTTGCGGGGTAGGTATTGATTGTGACGTCATGTGTTTTGCGAGCGTAACGTCATAAGTTGGAGAAAAACGACGTGAATTTTTCTCACAATAATGACGTAACAATCAGATCGTACAACCACAAGGGAGCTACTCTGTAATATGCAAAGACGGAATCAGTAGTGAAGTCAACTTGTAAGCAGCCTCAATCAGTTTTTAAGCATTTCAGAAACCAGATAATTTTGAATGTGAGAAATGTTTCAAATTTTCTAAATCAAAAACAAAATTTAAAAAAATAAAATATATTGAAAACCATTGTCGGTTAAGGTATAGACTTTTAAATATTATTGCTTGCCTTTGACAATTTGTTCATCTGTAATGAATTACAACTTGGAAACAGTAATAATACATTTTTTGTATTTAATACTTGTACGCTATGATATATATATATAGGTAATCTATATATATATATATATATATATATATATATATATATAAGAATAAAAACAATAACGACTGACTAGTGAGCGCTTCCGCCCATTCCAAGGGAGCTCTTCAGCATTCAGAGTCTGAAGCTCCTTGAATGGGGCGAAAGGCGCTCACTAGTCATCGTTATTGTTTTTATTTCTTATAGATTAAGTCGTAAGGGATTTTTCCTTTAATTTTATCATATATATATATATAATACGGCCAACTAATAGTATTAAAATAGTTTACCGTTTCCAAGTGGTTATTCTCACAGATGAAAAAAATGTCAACAGCAAGCAAATCAATAACTTAAAAAGTTTATACCTTTAACCAACAATGGCTTTCAATTACAATTTTTTTTTTCATTAAAAAATTAAAAAACTTTCCAAATTCAAAATTTACTGGTTCTACAGCTGGATGAGGCTGAACATTTACAAGTTTGACATTCACTACTGTATAGTGAGTGTTATAACTAGTTTCCATTTACGCTAGAACTGTATGGATATCTTTAAAAAAAACAGAAAACTGTTGTTATTTTGGAAATAAAATGTCAAAAATCTAGAAGGCTCATGGTATTTCAAATTTTATAAATTTCAGTTTAAGTAAATTTCAAATGATAAGCCATGATGTAGATTCTATTTATCACATAACTAGATTAATAAAATATATAGTCAAAACTCAGTTATTCTGACAGGACAGTTGGCGTAGGAAAGATGAAAACGTAATCGGGGGGAGGGTCCCCCAATATTTCATAACGTATACATGTAAAGAGAAAAAAATATGTATTTAGCCAAACACCTCTGGTTCATCTACAGAGTTCAATTCCTGGCTGATGAAATCTGCATCTTTGTCCTCTTAAAATTTTGAAAAAAATATTTCTACCACAATTTCCTTGCCTTTCTTTTGTTTTTAAAACAACTACCGTTGTTTGCATGTTAAGTTTCCGCACTCGTGATATGTTTGCTTCACGTATAACAATGTATTCGGTATAATAAGTGACTTTTACTACTTTGATTTTCGATATTTAATTTTAAATATGTTACGACATATTTCAAAATATTCTTAACTTGTGAAAGAGCAAAGCCTGTTAAATTTCCAGAATATCCGCGGAGAAACAATATTGCTAGACAAGATTAAAAAATGTTAAACTGTATTAAATCAATTACAACTATTTTGTCCGGATCCCCTGACATGTGGCATATTGGGATTTCAGTCAAATAACTGCTTAACTACTGAATGAGATAAATCACGATTTGTTTCACTCTTATCTTCGATTTATTTCCATGAAATTTTTAATTGTTATCTCCACTAACGAACTTAGAAAATCAACCTCTATATTTCTTTCTAATGTGCTGTTCGCAGCTATATTTATTCATTTATTGATTTTTTTGTTAGAAAGTACTTACATGCATATACTGATCTCCTGATACTCAATAGTCTACCCTTCATATTAGGTATTGCTAGTGTACAGGTTGTAAAATGTATGCATATCATGCGGGCTTAATGAACGTTAGTTTCTTGAGAGCTTCCGCAAATACACGTGGTGACGTCAGCAAAAAAATGTGCGGAACTTTATAACGTCATTTATTCCGACGTCATAATCGCCGCATCTGGGCCCATTTTGTCAGTTGCCGTCACATATATCAACACATTTAGGTCAAACTATATAGGAAACTTTATATCAACATTTCATATCTGGAGTCAAATACAAAAAAAATAGTCAGTGCTATACTTATTTACAATGATATAAACATTATATTTATATTTGTGTTCATTCTCATTATTCCTATTCAAAACGAAATATAAAGTATGACTTTAAACGGTTAAATTATACTGCCGGGTATTCGGTATAGGTTTCTGACGTAAATAACGTTGTTTCACAATCTCTTTTTTAACTACAAAACGTATAATTTCACCAATCAAATACCGTATCCTTTAGATATATTAATAAAGCTGTCGTCATAGTTCAGGGTAATGTGCTAAAGTCATAAGTCCATACCTGAAATTTGTGCCACTTGCCATGTCCACGAATACAGAAAAGCTTTCAATTTGTTAGTCACCACCACAGGTTGCCAAGAGAATAACAACACTTACAATGCATACGTTTTAGTTTTAGTATGGTCTTTAATTTCATTTTACATTTCTACAGTGATATTAGCAACGGTAAAGTGATTTCTGCAGGTATATTTCCATCTAAACAGAAATAGGCATAAACAATATTATAATTTCTCTGTATTTATTCTTCATTCACTGGCAGTGTATTCTCGTTAACGTCGTGGATTGTATAACTCGCTGTTAGTGTTTTGTATATTTCGCTTTAATGTTCCATTGGATGGAACTACGCGATTTATGTCATACTAGTCGGATATTTCAACAGCATAAACCTAAGAACTATTTCCAGAAAACTGGTAGATAAACATGTATTAGCATAATAATTATACTAAAGTCGGTTACCATAATTTATATAAAAACACTTGACAAGTGTATCGTAACATTGTGAATGAACAGTGTCTAACACATCAATGGCATCAACGTGAATCCTCCTGAAGATTAGTTTATACGGTAGACGATTACGTAGGATCCTCAAAACATTCATTTGAATTATATTTAAATTTTAAAATTGTAATTAATGTGAGTTTCGCATCCTACTTTAGAAAACCACATTGCACTATGCAATACGAAAGAAAAGATTCGAATATTTTGAAAATGGAAAACTTTTTTAGAATAATATCTTGTTTGATAGGATACTAACAAGATCAGACATGTTCCTAATTGGATACTAGATTGATTTGTGAAACGTTTTCTAAGAATTACAGATAATATGAACTAATTTCTATTTTTTTTACGAACTCAAGCTCATTAAAATACATTAAATAATACGGCGCACTGAAATTACTAATAACGGATGTTATATTGGATTATAGTCGTCCTATCCAATATGGTTTTAAAAGTGTACACAATTTACATTTTAAAACTTTCAAACAAATACATTGATGAAACATTACATTAACATAATTACGATGAATTCGATGAACATAATCGATCTTCCGTAATGTTACGTGACAATAAAAACAATGCGTGTATTGTAACATAACAGAAGAATAATTAGAACGCTTGTCCAATGATATGTATTACGTGCAATCCCCATCAAAGTGAGGTAAAGGTGCAGGGATAAGGTAGACGTCGACATAGATGAAAACGTAACCCACTCCCACCTCACATGCGTTTAATTATACTTGACTTGCAAAGACATGTATAGATGCGATGATAATGCACCGATATAGTTATTGCGTTTCTCTTTATTACAAATGATTGAAATATGAACCTGCCTATAAATAAATTAATAAAAAATAATTAATTCATAAAATGATACCGTAAAATGGAACTATTAGCAAAATAGCTTCAACATAATTTCAAACGATTTGAATAGAGAGTTAATGTCTTGATATTACCTGTATATTTAGCTTTAATTTGTGTGACCTAATTCTTACGGTTTTTTTTTCGTTTTTTTTCCAGGGCTATGTGAGTATCATACTACAGTTACACGGTGATGTATTGAGTTATTTTGTGCTTATTACTGTGTGGTATATTCACCTACCCCCAGAATCTGTCTTAATTTATTCAAATGGACATACATCTGCATCCTACTGGTTTTACCCTGGTATATACATTTTTACATGTGTAAGCTATTCTATGCTAATAACAGGTACTACATCGTTTTCTATACTTATGACATGAACGCGTATTTAACATTGTTAAAAACTCATCACGATTTTGTAATGTGGCCTCTCATTGGGTATAGTATCATAACTCAGTTTATAGATTGCCTTTATATCGGATTCAAAGATTGGCAATTGTCTCTATATTGTTTTAGAAGAAAATAAAGGATGAAGACCGCAAGCACCTGTGTTTGTAACATCCGTTTCATTCTTGTGGATGTTTAATATACTAACATTGATCAGCGGAATATTTCCCGACTTCTTATGAAAGGCGCATGCTCTGGAATATAATTTATTAGGCCTAGTAGAAGGAGAGGGAGGTTACGATATCAAGTACAAGCCGATTACGTACATACAGAAATATATACTATATGGATAATAGTCTTGCAAGGGAAATGCACATGAATTGTCATAAGCGTAATGATTACGTACATATTCAACAAATATTCCTTCACTATCACAACTTCCAAGTCAGGTTACCCTTCGCCAAAGAATGAGCGAACTGTAAGCGTTTCAACCAATCGGTTAGCAGCTTACAAGTAAAGGTCAAACATGGACTCATTTGCATACCTGACTGAGGAAAATTAATTCTGTCGAGACGAAATTGAATTCTGTCAAGACGAAAATGAATTCTGTCCACAAAAATAAAATATGTCAAAAAACCTTTTGTCCACTGAAAGATAATTTTTGATAAACATTTATTTATGTCATTACGGAAATCAAGTTATTATAAAAAAAACATTTTTTGTAAGACGAAAGTGATTTTGTTACGACAATGCACAAAATTGGATTTTGTCTACATCTTTACTTTGCTTATTTCGTCATGACTTTTGTCCACTGAAAGATTGTTTGTAAAACAACACTTATTTTTGTAATATGTTATAAATTTTGTTAATCTGAACTCATTTTTGTTGAAAAGAAATCATTTTTGTCTACACAAAATTGGATTTCGTGTACAAAGTCACAAGTGTCCCATTTGGCTATTGAGAATATCTTCCTCTCCTGGATTTTTCACCTTCTCCCACCTCTGAGATATGTTTACAGTACCGTTACACAAAGTTGTATGATTAGTATAGAACTGAAAACTGTGACAACATTCAGGGATTTATAGATATACACCTGATATAGACTGAAACATTTTCTTTTTCTTTTTCATTATTAACATTACAATAGCCCATATACTATTAAACCTGTTATGTGTATTTAAATTTTATTCAGGACACTCCCTTAGTACACATGTCCTCAGTGACTACGAGTCCCGTAGATATGTACAGATCACCCCGTTATCGAATATGTCATTAACACAAATAGACTTTGTGTATTTATTCATCATATTTTATAAGTATTATCAATTTATTAATATGTATAAATATCATAAATATTATTCATGCCGACTTAGGTAAAACAATTGATGAACCTACGGTTGAAAAAATGTATGTAATTGAACACTGTTTTATATAGTGGCAATTGGTTATATATTTTGGAACTAAGTACAGCTATTTCATGATTCACGTTTGATTGCAATTATATTTGTGTCAGACGTTGTGTAACAGGGTGATCTAGGGTAATTTATGGAACATGTTAATATTTATGTTTCGGATCTTAAATTTGTCATTGGGCCGATATTTACAAGCTACAGTAAGACATCATACTACCCATGATAGATGTAAATATTTTTTTTCAATTTTCAAACAGTTTACATAATATACATAAATGGATACCAAGAAAACACATACATACGCAGTCATCTACAACACTCAGACATCAAGCTTTACGTTTTTATAAGTCATACCTACATGTTTATACATGTAAATATATAACGTGACAAATCATAGTATTACCATGCATAACATATGCATACATAGCATAACACAACATACATACATGCATGTAAACATACCCACATACATGGATGCTAACATACACATATGCATGCATGCCTGTATACATCCATACATGCATGCATGCATACACACCATACATACACACATACATATTATAGCAACACATATATAACAAATAGCACACCATATATACATTATGTACGCATCCATAATATCATCACGACAGTAGCATAGCATACATACACATAGCATAACACACATAGATAGCACCATAACATACATACTTATAGCATAACGGACATAGATACAGTAGCACCATAACATACATACACATAGCATAACAAACATAGATAGAACCATAACATACATACACATAGCATAACGGACATAGATTTATAAATACATCCATACATATATAGCAAGCCATGAACGTACAAACAAGCATTCTCACACTCGTACACACATATACACCCCCATAGACAGACAGACAGACTAAAAGAAGAAGGAAATTAGAAGAAAGAAAACGCACGGGGAATGTACCGTTTTTAATTGCACATGTAGGCATATTGTAGCTTACACACAATTAGTATATGATAAAACCACGGTGATGAGAAATCATTGGTCTAGTCAGCGATACAAACTATAACAGTCAGTAATATGATGTAATAATAACAAAAGATAAGAGGATATTTAAGTATGTTAGCTGTGATAAACTGTAAATAAAATAAGTGAAAGACTAGGATATATTTACATACCTCCAAAATTTTATTCATTAAAATTGACAAACATCACATCTTACTGGTTTTGCCCTGGTATGTATATATAACCATTTTGAGGAATGCTAATAACGACCAATGCTTCGTTTTTAATGCCTTCATAAGAAGTCTTGTTATAAATACTAATAACATTAGGTCTGATATTTTGAATAATTGTCTAAATCAATATAATATTTAGCATTCTGGCACATATAAAGTACCTGTGTGCATGTAAACACTAAAAAATACATCACATTGATGTTTTCAAAAATAAGCGTAATATTCAGTACTTTGATCTTTTTAATTGGTAGATATCTGCAAACTATATCTTTACAAGGACAATTAAAACAAGTGTCACAAGTGAGTATATCCCTCTGTCACCGTATACTCAACAGACCGTCCTCTGCCAGGATATTCTTATTTTTATTATATATTCTTTATTGTAAACGTCGAACATTGATTATGTTTAAACTAATCAGAGAACGTCATCCCCCACTTACCGAATTATTTAGTTTTTTGTTTGGTGATTTTTATTTCTTTAATTAAAAATTATTATCCTCAGCGCATTATCTACCCACAAATATTCATTAATTAATTTACGTCTTGGAACTCGCTGTCAGTGTTTCATTCATATCGTTTTGATCTTTTATTAAAGGCAGCAGAAATAACAAATTATATCCCTCTGTCTCCGGTGTAAATAACACTTTGTCTACAGTGCCATGTTATCCCCGTATTATAAAAGTCTATGTTTAATGTAGCTCATGCATTTCAGTTTCAATGATAATATCAGAATGCTTCACCGCCATAACCTCGTGTTACAAAAAGTCAAAGTTGATGTATACTATAGACCGAATTAATGATGTCTTGGTAAATTCTGAGTTTGTTCTAATGTAAAGTTGTCATTTGAACATATGGTATTGACTTTTATTATATCATGCTACACATATAGACACTGACTATATATCCAGAAATAATAAAGATGATATTAAGATATTTAGGAAAAAAAATTGTCGTCAACTGCAAATTATCTATCATTGTGACATTAACCGGGTCCGTACCAGTCACAATTCACCGATGATCTATACAGTGTCTACATTATGTACGGTTCCTATCAAATCACTCAGTGCAAATATATACATATATTACACAGCTGACCTTGCTGTGATCCTATATACTCTCTAGTATCCCTAAATATTGTAATCGACAATATCAATCATAATGATTACTCAGTGCCTCTGAGTGATCATGATAACCTAACTTAAAATATCCAAACAGAATAAATCATACAGAACAGTATAACAATTACATGATTATCAACAAAGACTGAGTGATCGTTAAGCCTATGCGGGTAGTCTCCCCTACCTCGGGTGATTCGATAACCCCTACTCGCATATATATAATAAGAGAACGATAAAATCAATGTAATATGATCTATAGGAACCTTTTTCCTAAGGCCTAACACAACCGAGCTACCGAGTACTCAAAATCACTGTGTACTCACAATACTCACTGCTACTGAGCACTCACGTTTACCGAGTACTCTCAGAGCAATCACCACAGCAATGATTCACACACAATCATTACATATTACCGAGTACTCACGGAGTAATCACTAGTACTCTCAATGATTCACGTAAACGCAATAATTCACGAGCAATCTCAAGGCTCAGTTTACAACTTACTCTCCAGAGTATTTAACGCGGATGAGGAAAGCCTTGTTCAGGCACGTCAATCTCCGATCTCAACTCTACCGTAAGTTATTTACAACTAACGTATATAGGCAAGCCTTGTTCAAGCACATCTATATTCACCTTGTGTTAACTTAGAAGGTGTTCTCGCTTCAACACTTCGTATAACAATAAGAAAAAAAAAAAACTCTCGCTGAAATCGCAGCTTTATATACTGCCGGGCAACAAAATTAGCGCCCTCTATTTACAACAATCCTATGCCCTAGAACGCTTAACTTACCTCGTATAGCTTAACATTAAAAGCGTCTATTTGACGGCGAGGCTAACCGACAAAATAGAGCGGACAGCGATTTCGAAAAGCATGGTAATACAACCGTAATTCATCACATTGTTATAAACCTCTCGTTAACGTTGTATACCTCACTTAAGTGTTTTATATATTTCGTTTTCATGTCTCATTCGAAAGAACTACGCAATTCATGTCATACTGTTCGGACATTCCATAAACGGAAATCTAAGAATGTTTTTTCCCAGAACACTAGCTTATCTTTGGTAGTAACAAGCCACGCAAATAATAAAAAAAAAATAACACAATATGCTGAGGCTATAAGTCATTTGTTATAATTGACAAAAGACACATCTGCGTATTGCATCATTTTAAAATGGACACTGGTACAACTGATGGTATCTTAGTAAATCCTCTCCAAATTTTAGTTGATACATGTAGACGATTACGTAGGATCCCTCAAACATTCGATTGAATAGTGTTTAATTTATCTGAGTATCGAATCCTACTTTGAAAAGTCACATTGGTTGTAACGAGTTTTGTTTTGTTGTAAATATAATGTATTACTATGGCTTATTATCCATCCACATTTTTTTCACCTATAAACATCGTATAACTCGTCACACTGTTTCATACATTTCATCTAATATTCTATTCGCGGCAGTATGCACTTTCAATGAGAGGTTTCGAATATTTTGAAAGTGAAAACAAAGGAGTTAATATTGATCAATATTTTTTTTTCTTCACTCAGATAAAAGAATATTCCCTACGATTGTGGGCAAGTTGCTTATCATCCTCATTTTTTTAAACTGATCATTGTTGTCTCAATATTTAAGTATCAGTTCGTTCGTATGAGTTATGTATTTTGCTTCGCAAAGGATACACGGAGCTTACTATTATATTAGTCTGACCAAGTTCAAAGATCTGATAATTTTTTTTTCAAGTTTGTCGAAGCTACACCTACCCACTGTATGGTAACGGGATCCGGCCCTGGTTGTTAATTATCTACTTCTGGAAAAATCGTACCCAAAAAAATGACCCACAATTGTATGTGAAAATGAGGATAAGGTCTCCTTTATTTGTATTCAAACATGTAACCTGGATTGCAATTCCGTACAAAACTGAGACAAATGCGTGAAAAAATGAAAATATCTCATGATATCGGATGCATTTCATTAAGATTAGACCTTGAATGAAGAATTAGGATAAAACAAAAACGATCTACCACTTCAAATTTATTATAAATACATCACTTGTGCCATAATCGATGATGTTTAGTGAGAATATTATGACTATAGTGTACGTGTTTGGTACGCACAAAATTCCGGTTTGGTATAGTCGTTAGTGTGCGGTTTCGTATAACAACTTGGTTAAAGGACTAGATATGGCAATGGCTCTATTTGGCACCTAAATCTACCAAATTTAAAACTAAGTATTTAGAAATTAAGTTGCTGCGTTTGAAATAATGAATACGTCCCTAATAGAAATTTAATGATATTTTTGTTGAAAAGTATGTTTTTGCTATATAATCATGGTAAGTGTGCATTAATTATGCAAATTTGAAAATTTTGACATATTTTTTAAAGATTTTTTTCTTTTAAAAGCAATAGAGCACAAGCTAGAACAAACTTTATATTTTAAGGGAATTAGCAGACACGCAGAATACATCATTTTGTGGAATATAAAGTCTTTTCTAGAATGCGCTCTATGTTAACCAGATGAAAAACTGCATAAAAAGGCCAATTCTGATGAAATTTTTACATTTTGCATATTTTTTATATAATAAAAATGGTTGCCGTGGCAACTAGAAGTGCTTTATTAACTATTAGCAGTATTAAATATGTCAGGTATGTAGTTAATATTTGAAATGCAAGAATAACATCTTGAAATAACAAATTTTGAAAAAATAGCGGATTTGGGGGCCACAAAAGACCCTTACCATACCTAGTCCTTTTAATCACAAACAGGGAGCCGCAAAGCGCGGCATAATCCCCCGCGCTCCACAAGTGTTATATGTGAAAACCCAAATATCAAGCTCAAAGTAAGAGTTATTAATGTACATGTATTACTTCGTTACCTGCTTAATAGTGATACTTACAATAAGCGGTATATGTATACGCATACGGATACGGGTACGTGTTTGACGTAAATTTATATAGTTCGAAATTAAATCAACTAGTAGATATAAACTCGGGTCAAGAACGTCTCATTTGTACATGCGTGAATAAAAGCGCATGCGTAAAAAAGTATTCAATGTTTTAACACGTGATTTTTGATCGATCAACAGGTCTTTGGGTCTATAGTTATACGGATATCTTTATGTATCTGTAACACTGTGTCCAAAATCAGCCTCGAAAGATGTAGGAAGTAAAGGATTTTATAGAATGTATGGTAAACATTACGTATATGATCGATCCCAGTCAAATACGTCTCCGTATCAGTATGTGTATACGTACACCACTTGTTTTAAGTATCCCTAATAATTGGTTTTAAAGTATTTTTCTTCCTTTTGGAAATAGAAGTGTATTTCAATGAAAATATTCTAAGTCCACAAATAGTTTTAAATCATAAAAGTATAATAAAACGCTAGAATATTTGATAGTTTTGCAGTTATAATATGTATAAAAGATAGGAAACACTGTTTTAACAACTAGCTTAAGGTGAGGTTGGGAGTAAGCATGTCTGAAATATTCAAAAAGGAATATAAATATGCAACATATTATAAAAACTTATGTTTTTTTTTTGTTTGAGCTATTTTATCCAAAGTCTTGATGGTTAAACAATAAATAAAAAGCAATTATAGAAGAAAACATGGGTAATAAACATTGAATTTAATGTTGTCAAACACGGCACAACAGTTACAATTAAAAGGACCAATAATAGCTGATTAATTTAAATACGAAATTAAAATCTGTTGCGATTTGCGTGCATGCGAGTTGTTAAAAGACATAATACCATCACGTACAAATTACAGCTATCTATTTATGTCATAATCAATAATACACAATAAACTCTTTGATATTTATATAAAAATAGATAAAGACTTTTTAATAAAATAATCTTGGACGTGATATTGTTTGGAAAAAAAAATGTACACTGTTTAAACCAATTTGATATAAATTATACAAGTATAATATATGCCTTCATATGGTTTTTGAGGTGATACTTCTTATAGCATGAACGTTTGGCACATTCAAACTAGTTCCCCTAATTTGGATTTATTTGTATCATAATGACTCTTTTACAATTTTGAAATTCGTATGTCTCATAATCCCAATGTCTCATAAAGAAAAAAACATTTTATTGGGAATTGTCTTAATCATGTTTCAGTTTACATGTGTGTATGAAAACATTGCGTATAACCATGGCATTACAACACCGTTAACATGCCTACAAGTTAAGGAACGTATTTTTGTGTGTAAACGATCTATGTTCATTAACAACATAATTATGAAACATATGTAATACTATCCCTTGATCACCAATAAAATTATTACTCAGTGAGCTGCCATTAAATCTAAGAATTAAATGAAGTCTTTTTCAATTTGGTTTAGTAGATGGTTTTGAAGGTTTTGTCCTTCCTTTTGGAAATTGAAGTGTATTCCAATGAACGTTTTCTCTATTCACACACAGTTTTTATTCTAAAAAGTATAAGAAACTGCTGGAAGGTTTTATTTGACAGTACTCTGTAATCTCTGTTGAGATCATTACTCGATGACCACTAATACACATCATAGCCGAAAATAAAATAGGGTATTCGAAAAACAAGTGTATTAAATATTTAATTGAAAATCAATAGAATAGAAACTAACATTTAAGATATTTAAGTGGTATTCCTAGAACCAACTTGGTAAACGTTTACATATATGGATACGCATACTTTTCTGATTATAATATTGAAAACGATGGTATCTACAAATATCTGATACAGAATTGGAAATATAAAATATACGCCGAATATCTATCAACATATTTAGGTCAAAATATATAGAAAACTTTATATCAACATTTCTTATCTGGAGTCAAATACAAAAACAATAATCAGTGCTATACTCATTTAAGAATACATCTTCCATACCTGAAATATGTGCCGTAGTTACCATACCCAAGAATGAAGAAAAACTTTCAATTTGTTATACACTACCACAGGTTGCCAACAATTTAAGAATAACATCACTTACAATGCAAACGTTTTAATTTTAGTACTATAATAAGATATGAGAATAATTATCGGCAGAACTGCCATAAATATTCACTGCCTAAATGATTATGTTTACATCCAAAATGCAGTGAAATGAGTATACATAATCAGACCATGAGACCAAAGTCTGTTCTATAGTTCCATTTAACATTTCTACAGTGTTATTAGCAACGTCGGTGTAGTGATCTCTGCAGGTATATTTTCATCTAAACAGACATAAGGTATAAACGCAATAACTTAACAGTGAATACACTTTGTGTTGTAACAAATGTTTATAAGGTATCATACATGTTTGTCTGTCCATGTAAATGATTTTCAAACTGTAATACCTCAAAAGAACCTGTTGGCTGTAAAACATTAATAGAGCATTAAAGAGAAAATAATATGTCAATATAATACATACAACTTAAAGCTACATGTATTCGCACCTGGTGTCGTAAATAGTCTTCTGGAAATACACATATGTAGTATAATGTCACAGTCGTACCTTCATGCATAAAGATATTATTCCCATCTTGAAAATACAATTGGTATTCAGTTTGCATAAATTAATCAAAGTGTATTAAAATGGGAAATAGTATAAACAACATTATGATAATAAAACTGCGTTTTGTTATTTTTTACTACGTGTAAATGTGTCAATCGCAAAAAAAGATGAGAGAAAATCTGTAAAATACCAGAATGGCAAGTGCATTGTTCCGCTTTTGAATTCTTATATATTACACAATATTGTCATATATCAAAATAATCCTCTGTAGTAGTGGGTCATAAGGATTCAGAAAAAAATATTGGTTCGGAGGTTTGGGGGATGCATGTGGGACCCTCCTAATGGCATTGCACCACTGTCATTATAGCGCCAGTACTTTAGTATTTTAAATTAGTTGATGTCTGCAAACTATCTCTTTACAATTATAGTAACAAACAATTGTCATAATTGATTATACATATATGTGTGTCCCTCTGTCACCGTATACATAGCAAACCGCTCTTTGCCAGTGGGTACATTTATTCCTACTTTTAAACGCTGAACATTACTTATGCTTAAAATAATTTGCGTACGTCATCTGACTTACTACTTAACAAAATAACTTTTTTATTTTGTGTTTTTTTTTCTTTAAGTAAACATTTATTATCCTCAGTTCATTATCCATCCACAAATATTGATTAACTCATCACCGTCTTAGCTTGGAACTTTCTGTCAGTGTTTCATACATATCGTCTTGATGTTTTATTCGAGGCAGTTTGCAATAGAAATAACAGACTATATCCGGTATAAATGTCACTTTGTCTACACTGTCATGGTGTCTCTGAGTTATGAAAGGTCATGTTTAATGTAGCTCATGCATTTCAGTTTAATTTATAATGCCAAAACACTTCACCGCCATATCATTGCGTTAAAAACTCATTACATTCAAAGAAGTCAAAGTTGATGTATACTATTGATCACAATGATGATGATTTGGCAAATAATCAACCTGTCCTATCGCAAAGCTGTCATTTGAAAGTATGCTATTGACCTTTATTCTAGTATGCTACACAAATTAGCACAAACTAATTATCTAGACATTAATACTCAGACTACATTCATAAAACCATGAAACACTCCGCAAATATAAAATACTGTTAATCTGAATTTATTTAAAGCATCTTCATCGAAAAGTATTATCAATGGAGGAATGGCCGCAGTATGACCAGAGCCCAGTAACAACCGGTAGCCAAAGAACCGAGCATACCGTTGTCTCCCACGGTACCAGGAGAGACCTGTTCCCACATCACTCTCGGTTTTCCTCTGGGATCCGCCCCTTTCCTTTTATAACAAACAGTGACATAACATAATGACCATAAAATTTTAAAATTATATGAATACTTCCCAATAAAATATCGTGATATTAAAGCAAACAAATTAGTGTACTATTCTACAAGTCCTATTGATTTTTTTTGTATAAAAATTCAAAATGTATAACATTGGACATTCATACAGAAATATTTGTTTCTATTAAAATACATGTCAATAAAGAATTTTTAAACTTTTAAATCAAACCATGAATGTGACCATCTGAATCACATTGACGCTGTTAAGACTTAAAATGTTCCATCACAAACCAAGATTACTGAATTGACAGTTCAGATATCTAATACGCGTGTCTGGCCTGGGATTTTTTTTACATAAAACAATTCAACAACGATACACTCTTGAGTCCGCAGGGATGTATACCGTGCGGAAATAGACCAGAGACCAGTATTTTACGTCTGTTCTTGATCCGAGAAATATACAAGACATCCTGGCTGCATAAAGGTTCAAAAATTAAGCAGGGAGGGTGATTTATTTTTCAGCATGCCTTCTTTTGTCATTGTCATATATGTGTTACATTTGCTTTCCTCACGATAGCATTGATTCGATGCCGTTACACTTATATGTTACTTACTAGCTTATTGTACAAAATGTATTCAAACAAATACAACTATCGGGCATACTTTCTGTTTTATATATATATGAGTTTTAAGGTCATACTGCTTATTGCATGAGCGTCGTTAATATTCAAACTTGTTCCCTTATTTTGGATATAATTGAATAACCCTTGGACAACATTGAACTAAGCATTAACTATTATTTCCGATTTCCCAAAAAAGAAATTATTTTATTGCAAAATGTCTGAATTTCAATTCATTTTACATGTATGTTATAAAACATTGGATATTACCACCACGGTTGACATTCTTGCAAATTTGAAATCAATGCTTGTAGTTTTGTTTGTAAAGGATCTATATACAATACCAACATAGTTATGAAAGACAGTTGTGACATTTTCCCTTTGTAACCGATAACATTTAACTGTTAGCAATCGGTTGCCATTAAATCTAACATCTGAGATTTTTCAATTCGGTTTAGTAGGTGATTTCGATGTGTTTTGTCCTACCCGTTGGAACTAGAAGTGTATTTCAGTGAAATCAGTCTCCATCCACAAATAGTTTAAAATAAGAAAAGTATATTAAACCGCTGGAAGTATTTTATATTTCTGCTATTATAATAGTCGTATTCGGCAGTGCTTTGTAGTTAAGTAATAATATTAGGGAATGTAATACAAGAAACCCTAAGAACTGTTTTAAAAACCAGTTTGGCGTGAGTTTGGGAGTAAACAGGTCTTTGAAATATTGATAATTCCATCTTATTTTACATTTATGTTTGAGAACCTTGGATATAACCTTGGCATTACATCACTGTTGGCATTACTACACGTTTAAAGCCAAAGAACATATTTTTGTCTTTTTTATTTTGTGTTGTTTTGAAATCTTGTCCTTTATGGAAGTATCAGACAGTGTACATGCATGTCAATGAACTCATCGTCTATTCACACACATTTTTAAACCATAGAGGTATAATAAATCGCTATAAGTATTTCATTATTTTTGCTTACTATCATAATCGTTTTGTTCGACAGTACCCTGTAGTTAAGTAAGAATTTTGGTAAACCTAAAAAAGGTCTTTAAAAAAAGAAGTATTTTAACAACTAGCTTGGCGTGAATTTGGAAGTAAACAGTTCTGAAATATAGTTAACGGGTTAACTTGTTTTAATATTTGTAATATCGTAACCATACTAATAATATGGTCTTTCAGCAAAATTACTAAAACATAAAATTGGAGACGTTTATATGGATACGTGTGTTTTCGTTTACCAAATCTTCACCTATTGTGCATAATGAAATCGATTTGAGAAATTACCAAATCTACAACAATAACAATTTCTGATTAACAAGTGTATTAGGTAAACACGTGACAATAATTTGATCACTGTGGTAAGATTTAAACGATACATCGATAAACCAATGATATGAAATGGGAAACACACCAGTTATATACAATGTGTATCAATAAATCTGGGTCAAACATTATGAAGTACATGTATGTAATGTAGGAAAATATATCAACATTTCATGTCTATGCACTATATTCAAAAACATGAAAATTGTTATAATTATGAAGTTCGGTTCCATGAACCACTCTAATGACTAGCATACAGTGACGCTCCTTTACGGTTGTAACCCAGGTACACGCAATAGCCATGCAACGATTGTGCATTCCAGGTCAAGCAGATAGCTATCCAGAAACTACATTGAACAATTCACGCAAAGATAATCGCAACCAATAAAATTCAATCGAAATAAATTGCGATACTATTAGTTTAATTATAGATTTTCAACAAACTTTAAAAATAATGATTACTGCATTCAAAAACGTATCCGTATACATATGCGTATATGTATACAGCTTATTGTAAATAACCCTATTAAGCGGTACACGCATACATATACGGGGACGTATTTGACGTTACTTTCTATATTTCAAAATTAAGCCAACAAAAACCAACTCGGGTCAAGAACGTCGCATTTGCACATGCTTGAATAAAAGTACATGCGTGAAAAACGTATCAAATGTTTTAACACGCGATTTTCGATCGATCAACAGGCCTTTGGTTCTGTAATTATACGGACATCTTTATATATCTGTAACACTGTGTCGAAAAGCAGTCTCGAAAGATGTAAGAAGTAAATGATTCTATATAATTGATAGTAATCATTATGTATACTGATCGATCCCAGTCAAATACGTCTCCGTATGCGTTTACGTATATCGCTTATTGTAAGTATCCCTAATAATTAGTTTTAAAATATTTTCCTTCATTTTAAAAGCAGAAGTGTATTTCAATGAACCTATTGTAAGTCCAAAAATAGTTCTAAATCATATAAAGGTATAATAAAACGCTGGAATATTTGATATTTTTTTGCTGTTTTAATAAGTTGTATTATTTGACAATACTCAGTGAGGAATATTGGGAATATTGGCTAGCTTGAAGTGAAGTTTGGAGTAAACACGTCTGAAATAGTCATAGAGGAACATATATTTGCACCATATTAAACGTAAATAGGGATATATATATTATATTGTGTAGAAGAAAAGATGGGTAATAATCATTGAACTAAATATTGTCAAAAACGGTACAACAGTTGCAATTAAATTGATTAAAGATGCTCCACCGCTGACAAATGATATTTTTTCACTATCAAAAACAGGAGCAGACGATTTAGTATTTTTCTTCGGTCACAAAAGTTACTTAGTTTACACCAGTACCACCATTGAAAAGTTTGAGCTTCTAATTTTACTTCAAGTTAAAAATATCAAAAATAATTAATTGCATCCCGAAACAATTCCGTGGCACTATATCCCATATAGAATGATGTACTGATTGCACATGCACCAAAAGCAAAATAAATTATTTTATGTTATTTTTGTGTTAATTAGGTATATATATTCACGATTAAACAGTATTGTTCAAATGATGAATATCATTTATGCTCTATCGGCGGTGGAGCATCTTTAATAAAAACTGATTCATTTGAAATAGGTAATTAAAACTGTCGCGATTTGCGTTTATGTGAGTTGATAAAACTACATAATTCAATCACGTGCAATTTGTTAAGATATTGATTATGTGCATGTTATGATTTATTATACTTTGGACATGTTTGAGAATGTTTGGGAATAAAAGTCTAATGCTTCCGGTTTTAGTTAAAAGTTTATAAAAAAATCTGAAATATTGGATAATGCAAAGCCGGCTTAAGAATAAAGGTATGGCATGGCTCTGATTTGAACGTATTGACCTATGGCTGTTGTAAATTAGAGCTACCTACTTATGCCTTTATCAATGATCCACAATCAACTCTAAGATAGTAGTATAAATATAGATAAAGACTAATTTTATAAAAACATTATAAGTTACATAGTTTGAAAAGAGAAAAAAAATACAATGTTCAAACCACATTGATGGGTTTTTTTCAAAGTGCATTTAATAATGATATCGTCTGATATCTTGATGTTGCCCGTCCTTTTATCTACCTGTCAATATAGTGATTTAATTTTACATATAACGTCGGCATATTGCAAATTCTGACGATTTTTTTTTTCAAATACCAAATATTGTTTTCTTGATTAATCTTGCCTACGAACGAATTCCTTCAATACTCAGTTTGTGATTTTATTGAAACTTACATAGTAGATTTAAAACTGCATACTGATGTTTATAAGAGTGGGTGATACTGTTTCATGTCTGGGTATTACGTGTCTGTTAATCTTTATTGTTTGTTATCTAATTATTACTTTTCTTCTCTTTCAGAGTGTGAGTATCCTCCTTATTACACGGTGATGTATTGTCTTTTTATTGTTGACCTTTTTGTGTTATATTTGCTTTCCTCACAATAGCATTAATTCGATACTGTTGTACTTATTACTTATTTACTAGATTGCTGCATAAACATATTTAAACGTATACAAATAAAGTGGCATACTTTCTGTTTTATATATGCGTCATATTGTTTTGGACTTGATACTGCTTTTAGCATGAACGTTTGGCATATTCAGTCTAGTTCCCTTAATTTGGATTTGATTGTATCATAATAACTCTTCTACACTTTTGATATAAGCTTGTCCTCTTATTTCCAATGTCTCACAGAGGAAAACATTTTATTAGGAATTGTCTTAATCATGTTTCAGTTTACATCTATGTATGAAAACATTGCATATATCCATGACATTACACCATTGTTAACATACCTCCAAGTTAAGAACTTATTTTTTTCTGTAAACGATACATGTTCAATAACGGCATATTTATGAAAGACATGCGTGATACTATTCCTTGATCACCGATAAAATTAAAACTCAAGTAGCTGCCATTAAATCTATGATTTAAATGAAGTCTTTTCAATTTGGTTAAGTAGTTGATTTTAAAGTTTTTGTCCTTCATTTTGGAAGTGGAATTGTATTTCAATGAACGTTTTCCCCATCCACAAATAGTTTTAAATCTTAAAAAGACAAACTGCTGGAATTGTTTGCTTTTAGTTTTATTTGACAGTCCTCTGTTATCTATGTTGAGATCATTACTCGATGACCATTAATACACACCTCAAGCCCAAAATAAAATAGGGTATTCGAAAAATAAGTGCACTTTATATTTAATTGAAACTCAATAGAATAAAAACTAACATAAAATATTTTAAGTGGTATTCGTTGCACGGAAATGGGAGACGTTTACATAGATGGATATTTACATTTTTCTGATCACTGTCATAATATTGAAAACGATGGTAGTTACATTACAAAAACCTGATAGATATTGGGAAACATACAGCATACACCGAATATATATCATCAAATTTAGGTCAAAATATATAGGAAACTTTATATCAACATTTCTTATCTGGGGTCAAATACAAAAAATGAATCAGTGCTATACTTATTTGCATATGTACTATATTTAACTTTGAATTAAGAATACGTCTTCCATACCTAAAGTATGTGCCGTAATTGTCATAACCAAGAATGAAGAAAAGCTTTTAATTTGCTATTCACCACCACATGTTGCCAACAATTTAAGAATAACAACACTTACAATGCATACGTTTTAATTTTAGTACTATAATAGGAGATGAGAATGATTTTCGGCAGCACTGCCAAACACATTTACTGCCTAAATGATTATGTTTACAACCACAGTGCAGTGAAATGAGTATACATAATCAGACCATGAGATCAAGTCTGTTCTATAGTTTCATTTTACATTTCTACAGTGTTATTAGTACTGGTTAAGGGATTTCTGCAAGTATATTTCCATCTAAACATACATAGGCATAAACAAAATAATTTTACAGTGAATACGTTTTGTGTTGTCACTATTGTGACTATTATAAGGATCATACATTTTTGTCTGTCCATTTAAACGATTTTCAAACTTTAATTCATCAATAGAACATTCTGGCTCTAAAACATTTTAATAGATCATTAAAGAGAAAATAACATGGCAATATGTCCTTCAGTAATTATTTGTACCAGGTGTCGTAAATAGTCTTCTGGAAATACACAAATGTAGTATAATGCCACAGTCGTACCTTCATGCATATATATATTATTTCCATCTTAAAATCAGAATCAGAGAAAACTGTAAAATATCAGAATAGATAGATAGATTTCTTTATTCTCTCTGGTTAGATATTTTCATCAATCTTATCTTTTTTTACATCAAATGAAAAGAATAAAGTATATACAAAATCATAGAAGAGTGTTCATTTCTGAGATCATTGCATGCACCAGATAAGCAATGTACATCATCATTAAAGCCCACTTTTCGTGGTCCAAGTAAATGTCCTTTGAACTTCCAAGAATAAAATGGCATTGTCTTTCGTCTGTTAAATGGTTGAGTTTTACGTAATCTGATACGTCTTATACGTTTAATAAAAACTCTAATAATGCATCGCGAGTTTTGAATAGTGCCGGTCACTGGACTAGAAAATGAACTGTTTTATTATCAGTTTTTTTCTTACATATTGTTCATGTCACCGTGTTTTTCTCATGACGCTATGCCAGTTCGACAAGTATCCATGTATATTTCGGGTATTCTAGACTCAGTAGCCACAGCGGGTTAGGACCACGAGTGTAGTAAATTGAAGTGTATGTCTGTAGTCTTTTTGAAGATATCATAGCGTCTTGCCAGTTTTTATGATATAAATCATCGACTGTTTTTTCTGCAAAAGTTCTTCCGTGTTGTTTGCGAAGGACAAAATCCATCGACCATATAGTCCAGCAACAAGGATGAGATGTTTATATTTCCCGCAATGATAAATATATCGCGAACAAAACTTTCTGTTTTCATCATTATATCACCGAATATGAAGGAGCACAATCTTATCGTAAAGATAATTTTCCACATAGAGTTACTACTTGCCGCACAAAGCTTATTGAAGAACAGGTTCTACATTCAACCTCGGCGTAGATGTCTTATAGCCCGATGCCGCCTGTTGTGACTAACGATGGAGGCGTTTGCTCGAAACCTTGGCACCTCCGGGCCGCGTATCGTTGTACAGTGTCGAGTTCTGGGCGAGATTTTTGTGTTCGATTAGCCCAAAGCTCCGATCTATACAAATTTCGTGACTGAACCATAGATTGCACGAGTTTACAGCTTGTCAATGGGTTCATACCTCCACTGTGTATGCCAACACTAATCAGAGAATTCAGAATCTGTCTCCCTTTCGCACATGATGTTTTTATCACAGTGGAGATTTGCAGTAAAACTATTCCCGCGTACTCTATGGTGGTGACCCATTGGATAGGTTGTCCTAGCTTACATTCAGTCTTTTGAACGCGCTTTCTACTGCCACTGTGAAACATCATAAGTGATTTGTTTACGGGATTATAACTCAAGCGCCATTTGCAGGAGAAATCGAATGCTATATCCAAGAGGTTCTTCAAAGTACCAGTAGAGCAGTCCATAAGTAGGAAATCATCGGCTAAGAGTGTATGGTTCTGCTTTTGCATTGTTATATAATACACAATACTGTCGTATATTTAAATAATCCTCGGTAGTAGTATTAGTATTCCCCTGGATTTATTATTCACTGTCAGTGTCATTTTGTTAACGTCGTACATTGTGTAACTCGCTGTTAGTGTTTGTATATTCCGATTAAATGCTCCATTCCATGGAACTACGCGATTTATGTCATTCTAGTCGGATATTTAAAAAAACTAAAAACCTTAGAACTATTCCCAAAATACTGGTAGATAAACATGTATTAGCATAAGCATTACACTAAACTCGAATACCAAAATCAAACACTCGCAACATTGTGACATAAACAGTGTACAAATATTACATCAATGGCATCTAACTGAATCCTCCCAAAGGTTGTTTTATAATGTGGACGATTACGTAGATTCCCCAAACATTCATTTGAATTATGTTTTAATCTAGAATTTTAATTTATGTGAGTATCGGATCCTACTTTTAGAAAACCAAATTGAACTATGCAATACCAAAGAAAATTTCGTAATTTTGAAAGTGAAAACCTAAGTACTATTTAAGAATAATATCTATATAGATAAGATACTAACAAGGTCAGACATGTTCCTAACCAGACAATCAATTGATTTGTGAAACGTTTTCAAAGAATTTCTCATTGCTGTTTTCTTAACGAACTCAAGCTGATTAAAATACAGTAAATGAAAGACGAATAACGGATGCTAGAGTACTGGGGTATAGTCCTATTCATTATGGCTTTAAAGTGTGCATACGTTATAATAGAAAAGTGTTAAATAAATAAATTGATAAAACAGTATCTTAACATAATTATGCTGAGTTCGATGAGCATAATCGACCTTCCGTAATGTGACATAAAAACAAGGTACGTATAGTGGAGCGGCTAAGGTCGATTTTTCGGCAAAATCGTTCAAATTTTGAAGAAAGCATGACACATTGCATATAGCTTCTTTATGACATCATGTTTCAGGAAAAAATCGACCCCAACAATTCACGGTCCCCGGCGGCCGCCAAATTGGTTTTCAAAATGGCTGCCAAAAAACACCTTCTGTGACCAACATCTCAAACTTCATACAGAAGGGCCGCCATTTTGTATTTCAAGATGGCTGCCAACTTTGCGAACTATATCTGAATAAATACATATAATTAGGTAAGCTGACTTTAAGCAAATAAACACCTGCAAATATAGTGAGAGTATTGATACTTTTGTATTGTTTGATACATAAATGATTGATTCTTATCTTAATTTCAAAATGACTGCCGTAATGAATTCCAAGATGGCCGTTTAACAAAAAATATTTTTTCCGTATTTCACTCTGTAAGTGATCGATCAAGTAACCATTCTTAACATGTTGATACAAATGATATGCCTTGAATGACATTGGAATAAACCCCGAATTGCAACTCTACAGGCGTCACCAGAGGATCATTCTTCATGGGCTTTATCGACTCTTCAACTGGAACATCTTCAAAGTCGCAAGTCAACAGCGATTGTCTAAATCACTGCCCATATGCAGATAACACCAAGCTCAAACATTGTCACTTCTACTGCGATCAATCGGGCGCCTTCTCTCCTGTTTTTGACAGTGGATCCTCAGCTGATTTCGTGTCATTCTTCATTATTTCCAATGTTGGATATAGCTTTTACGTTGAACATGCAGGAAACAGGAACACCCATTCCTACATTCTAGGATTTGATATCTCCTACCAACCCTTCGTCTCCCTCCTTTCAAATCCTTCCTCACAGTGTAACTCCTATGGAACTCTCAAGTCATCCATAAGCACATCTAGACAAACATAATCCACCTTGTTATCTCCAAGAACATAACCTAAATTCTTCTCATGTGTATATATGAATTTCTTCTTCAGATCATAAAGACATCTGCCATCGCTCTTTACCTTTAGCAAATGGGATTAAAGTACTTTATTTAAGTGGCTACGACTTCTTTGTTGTTTACTTTTTTCAAGGTGTCTGCCAATTTACTTAGCATCTTCTCAGGACGATAGCTATATTTTTTTAAGGAGGTGGGGTTGTATAACGCGCAAGAGTTCCTGGTGGCACAATCATTAGCCTGCAGGTATCGCTCCCACCTTTGGTCATATATCGACGTCAACCAGAACTAAAATTCAAGGTTCCAGATGACCAATATCTGACTGAGTTAGTTGGTTGTCTATGTGGTTTCCAGTCTTGTCAATCATCTACAGAATTTGCACGTTTTAATGCCCATATATATTTTCTCTTTTAAGGCATATTGTTCTCTATACCAGTTTATCTCCTAAGTCAGTAATGTCTCCGTATCAGTATGCGTATACGTACACCGCTTGTTTTAAGTATCCCTAATAATTGGGGTTTTTTTTCCTAAAAGATAGGAAACACTGTTTTAACAACTAGCTTAAGGTGAGGTTGGGAGTAAGCACGTCTGAAATATTCAAAAAGAAATATAAATATGCAACATATTATACAAACTTATGTTGGTTTTTTTTTTTTTTTTTTTTTTTGTTTGAGCTATTTTATCCAAAGTCTCGATGGTTAAACAATAAATAAAAGACAATTATTATTATAGAAGAAAACATGGGTAATAATCATTGAACTAAATGTTGTCAAACACGGCACAACAGTTACAAATAAAAGGACCAATAAAAGCTGATTAATTTAAATACGTAATTAAAATCTGTTGCGATTTGCGTGCATGTGAGTTATTAAAAGTACATAATTCCATCACGTACGAATTAGAGCTATACATTTATGACATTATCAATAATACACAATAAAATCTTTGATATTTATATAAAAATAGATAAAGACTTATTTTATAAAATAAACTTGGACGTTACATAGTTTGGAAAACAAATCTTCTGCACTGTTTAAACCATCTTAATGGGTTTTTTTCAAAGTGTACTTAATAATGACACCGTTTGATGTCTGGATATTGTCCGTCTTTTAATCCTAACATGTCAATATAACGATTTCATTAACCATATAACGTCGGTATATTCATTGAAAAGAAATAACTGCAAATTCTGACGATTTTTTTCTTCTTCAAATATTGTTTTCTTGTTTAAACTGCCTCGCATTCCTTCAATATTCATTCTGTGATTTTATTCGAAGTTATATAGCATATTTGAAAACAAATTTTGATGTCTATAATAGTGGGTGATGCTATTTAATGTCTAGGTATTACCTGTATGTTAATTTTTATTGTTTGTTATCTAATCCTTATTTGTCTTCTCTCTCAGCCTGTGAGTATCCTACTACAGTTGCACGATGATGTATTGTCTTGTTTTATTGTTGACCTTTTTGTGTTATATTTGCTTTCCTCACAATAGAATTAATTCAATAATGTTGCATTTATCAATTATTTACTAGATTGCTGTATAAACATATTCAAACGTATACAAATAGCGTGGCATTAATAATATATGTCACATACATTATAATATAATATAAATTATATAAATATAATAGATGCCGTCATATGGTTTTGAGGTGATACTGCTTATAGCATGAACGTTTGGCATATTCAAAATGTTCCCTTGATTTTGATATAATTGTATCACAATAACTCTTTCATAATGTTGATATTAGTTTGTCCTCTTATTGCGTATTACCATGGCATTACACCACTTAAATAAAGACTTTTCAATTTGGTTTAGTAGGTTGTTTTGAAGATTTTGTCCTTCCTTTTGGAAATGGAAGTGTATTCCAATGAACGTTTTCTCCATTCACAAATGTTTTAAATCTAAAAAAGTATAACATACCACTGGAAGGTTTTTCTTTTTAATTGTTTGCTATACGTTTTATTTGACAGTGCTCTGTAATATCTGTTGAGATCAATACTCGATGATCATTGATACACACCAAAGCCCAATGTAAAATAGGGTATTCGAAATATAAGTGTACTTAATATTAAATTGAAACTCAATATATTAGAACTAACATATAAGATATTTAAGCGGTGTTCTTATCACAACAATGGGAGACGTTTACATAGATGGATACGTACACTTTTCTGATCACTGTCATGATATTGAAAACGATGGTAGTTACAAATACCTGACACAAAATGGGAAATATACAACATACACCGAATATATATCAAGAAATTTAGGTCAAAAATATATAGGAAACATTACATCAACTTTTCTTATCTGGAGTCAAATACAAAAAAATGAATCAGTGCTATACTTATTTACATATTGTGACGGTCAAGTGGTCAGGACTCTGTATCCTGAACCGACTTGAAAATATCCAGTGATAGCGCGGCTACCGCCACATAAATATTTGAGGGATAGAAGACTCCTGCCTAACTACCCTAACCATTGACGACTTAGTTACACCATAGATTCACCTGAATAGTTCTTAAATCCTTTAAGAAACAACCAGGATTCAAAAATACATGTACAAACTGAGACATTTATTAATAAAACATATAACATAAAGGTTCACAATATCAGCAATATTTCAATACATCGATTACCATACCAAAGAATGAAGAAAAACTTTCAATTTGTTATGCACCACCATAGGTTGCAAACAATTCAAGAATAACAACACTTACAATGCCTCCGTTTTAATCTTAGTACTATAATAAGAGATGAGAATAATTATCGGCAGTACTGCCAAACACATTTACTGCCTAAATGATCATGTTTACATCCAAAGTGCAGTGAAATGAGTATACATAATCAGACCATGAGACCAAGGTCTGTTCTATAGTTTCATTTTACATTTCTACTGTGTTATTAGCAACGGTAAAGTGATTCCTGCAGGTATATTTTCATCTAAACAGACATAGCCATAAACACAAAAATTTTACGGTGAATACACTTTGTGGTGTAACTAATGTTTATAAGGTATCATACATGTCTGTCTGTCCATTAATTGATTTTTTTCAAACTTTAATTCATCAATAGAACCTGATGGCTGTAAAGCTACATGTATTCGTACCAGGTGTCGTAAATAGTCTTCTGGAAATACACAAATGTAGTATAATGTCACAGTCGTACCTTCATGCATGTAAATATTTATTTCCGTCTTGAAAGTATTTAGCATCCAGTTGGCAAAAAATTAGGCAAAGGGTATTAAAATGGGAAATAATATCAAAAGCATAATAAAAATGTGTTTTATTTTAATTTTTGCCGCGTGTACATGTGTTGATCGCAAAAAGCCGAGAAGAGAAAATGCCAGACCTTTTGAATGGCGTGGTTTTGCATTGCTATTTATATTACACAATATTGTTATATATTTAAACAATCATTGGTAATAGTATTAGTATTTCCCATTCTTCATTCACTGTCAGTGTCATCTCGTTAACGTCGTACATTGTATAACTCGCTGTTAGTGTTTGTATATTTCGATTTAATGTCCCATTCGAAGGAACTTGGCGGTTAATGTCATACAGGTAGGGTATTTCAAAAAAAAAAAAACCTAGGAACTATTTACAGAATACTGGTAGATAAACATGTATTAGCAAAATAATTATACTAAAGTCGATTACCAAAATTGATATGATAACATTGCGACATTGTGAAATGAACAGTTTAATTACAACAAAGACATCATCAATTACTCATCCCAAAGGTTAGTTTTTGAAGTAGGATATTACGAAGGATCCACCAAACACTCATTTTAATTATGTTTAAAATTTAAAATTTTAATTGATGTCAGTTTCGAATCCTACTGTACAAAACTACATTGTACTCTATGCTATACCGAAGAAAATATTCGAACAATTTGAAAGTGAAAACCTATGTCGTATACATAACAGACCGCCCTCTATCTTCCTAATTGTAAGCGTTGAACATTAATTATGTTAAAACCGTTTTGCGTACGTCATCTGATTTATTACTTAACACATTTTTATTTTGTCTACTTTATTTGTTCTCTTAAAGTAAACATACATTATCCTCAGTTCATTATCCATCCAAAAATATTGATTAACTCATTAGCTCCTAAACGGATATTAATCAATGCATTGATGTCATATTGACTTCATTATTTTTTTTTATAAATATTTCATTCTTGTTTAATTGTAAAATGTAACGATCTACTAATTTTGTTTCAATCAGGTTCAAAGAAGTCAAAACTGGTTTAATATAAAACACTTGATTTCCTAGAAAGTGTTAATGATCTACTTTTATGAAGCTTTCCCTTAAACATATTACATTGATACACTTTTATTCAATTACGATATAAATCCTAACACTGACTAATCGCCCAAGCATAATATTACGATGGTATCAGAATATCTAGGAAAACAATAACTTACCAAACTGGAAATAAAGTATGACTATATACATTCATTCATCTTATGGTCTCCATTTTGGATATTAATATGGGTAATTAGTGAATTTCACTTTCATTCAGTCATTGCAATCGTAACATTGAGCTAAATAAAACTTCATTTCTATTTTTTCAGTACCAGAGCATACTGAGCTTCTGTTCCTTTCCTGGGGTGTTCACTTTCTCCCACATCAGAGATGATTATCGTGCCGTTACATAATGTCGTTTATTTAATTTAGAACTGAATACATGTAGGTTTTATCAAACAGTGAGAAGCATTAAGGATATTATAGATATCGAATGAAGCATTTATCTCAACGTTATTTTTATGTAATGCCGATTCATTAGCATTGTACTAGTTTACAGGCTATACAACCTGTCATACGTTTCATTTGCCTATTCGTACCAGTTGCATCGATACAAATTTGCTGTATCCCGAATGGAACGCGCTGTATAAGCCAAACCGAACCAGTACAAGTACATGTAGTTCGTTTCATAAAACGTACCACCTGGGTCCAAGATGGCGAACTCGATATATATTATTTGTCAACAAAATGTTTTCTTTGTTGAAAACAAGACCGAGAACATTTTTTTCCTGGAATTACATTATTATTTATTTCAATATATGCCGAAATAAATTAGGTATTCCGTTGATATCCATTTTATGCTTAACACCGAAATACTTTGCGTTTTATATTCGAAGCCTATCTTGTATATGGGTTCTGCCATCATGGAATAATCCAAACGCATTGCTTTAGGCGGAGCGGTATAATTTTAGAACGATTGGTACGCTCCGCATAAGGAACGCACGAAATGTTTCTATCGTTGTTGCTGTAGCTGTCTTTTAGGCATCCCCGGATATTCAATAATCAGTACCCATTTTATATTTACTAAATATCGCTTAGCACCACTCAGTAATGATATATGTTGTATTTGCCTTACATTGGCACTCTTCATCATCGATGTATGTTAGATTTGATGTATAGCTTACCTTAAAAGTAGATATACAATGACTTATCTAATGACACTAGTATTCAGGGCGGTTGTTTTTGTTATCAGGCTACTGTATTGTAAATATATTCAGGTTACATTTTTATCAATTAATATTTTGATTTTAAGTTAAAATGAATATATCTACTTAATATAGAAATGCATAAGAAAAACAAAATACCTCGATTAGGTGATAGGCTAATATATACAGTATTACCCCTGTTAACTCGAACTTATTTTCCCTTAATAAATTGCATGGTCCCGACCGTTGTTCCCTGTGTATTTCATGTAACAAAACCTTGGATAGCTGGAACCACTAGTCGTCAAATACCTCTCTTTACATTAACAGAAATAAACCCCCCTTCCTATCAAAAACATAGTAACTAAACCAGGCATCTCGGTTTGCCGAACAGTGGCCTTTTATATTTATTTTAACAGCATTGATATGTACATTTTATCCATTTGTATACACTACGTGTATCATAACAATAAATCGTTTTTAGCAGCAATTAAAATACTGTTAAACACAAAAGTCTATATTTCATTGACATACATTGGTTATCATAATTTGAGTATTTGACTAAATGTCATACCACGGATGACTCGAATATCCTTTATTCCGCGATTTATTAACCGAGTTCTTGGCAGTTCGACTTAAGGATATGTCATTGTATTATGTTCGAGTTGAATGCAGACAAATAATTAATTTATAGCGATATAAACCACCTAATACAAATACATTACATGACGCTAATTATATATCCCTTCTAAATCGTTTACAATATAACAAACAAACGACACTATTAATGCAGTTTTAAGATTAATCAATAAAGTAAACGGAAACACCATTACAATACATTCAATAAAATACAATTACATATCAGGTGTGTTCGCAACAGAATAATATCAAATCATCGCTGTACATGTTTTTGTTTTCGCACGATTTGTTGATCATGAATTATCAACACAAATTCGATAGGACTAAGCCATGTAGCTAAAACGTTTTATATCAAATACATATAAACTAATATGATTGTAAAAATGTTAAAACGAACGACAAATAATGCATATTAAATCGTATAGTGAATATCATATTCAATATTGCAAGAACCGACACATTTATTCACAATGAAGGTATTTAATAAAAAAAATCGATTAAATATCACATATTCCACTTATAGAATAAAACATTACTATGAATCATTGGATGTTTCTAATATAAAAAAAATTAGCACGTAAAACGTAAGTAAAATTACACAAACTCCAAAAATATTATAAATAGTATGAATGTAGACACACATAATTTTGAAATAGTAACATTTTTACATTAATTTTGAATAGTTAAACTACAGTCAAATGTTTCATTTGCTATTTTCATAACATTTATCAACATGTCAGTAACTTGGCTATCATTTGTACACCTTTACCTATGTAGATATGATAGTAAGTTATTGACTTTAAGTTGTCGAAATTGAATATAGTCATAAAATATCTGACTAATTAAGTTTCATAATACCTGATCTGAAAGTTTGTAATATTAGGATTCCATTACAATACTGAATTCATGTTTTCTAGTTTTAATGCTAACGACGTACTAACGGTTTGATAAAATAGCAAACACCGCACACACTTATTATCATACGTTACATCTTTTGAAAACTAATTGATAAACTGTTCGCTGCAATCGGATCTTTCTTTTCTTAATTTTAAAGGCTCTCCAGTAATTATGTAGATGATAATCTGAGTAATATTAATTGATTAACTGTGTCCTGTTTCCGTAAGCAGTAAAGTATTCCCCTGAACTGACTGACGAAACTTTTGATCTTTAAAAGAAATCCAAACGATGAGTTTATAAGTTAGACAATTACATATATGGGCCATGCCTATCTTATTTGTTTCAATTATGTTCCGGACATTAACAGTAGCATCACATCACACAGTCGTTCGATCAGGATTATAAACATATATCCAGTAAAACAAACCATCGTCTATTAGATATGGTCAATGGTTTTCGACAGAAATAGTATCATGATTCGGTGGCTATCATGAGTTTTGTATACGTTTAATTAAACGCTGTAGATGATTCAGCTCGGTGGCATTAAACACAGATATCCGTAGACTATATACTTCACATTTATGATGTTAAAAACCTTTGCACTAAAAATTGGATGAAAAACATTTTAGTAAATATGTTGATGTATAGGTTTAACTGTAAATGGTACTGTTTAATATCTGGGTATTACCTGTCTATTTACCTTTGTTGTCTGTTATCTAATCATTTACACGGTGAAGTATCCTGGCCAGTTTTTGCCTCTGTCCTCTCAGTGCTGTATTTGCCTCCATAAAATCTGTATAAAATATGATATAATGTTTCATGTTACTTACGAGATTCTTTTATATGAAGATTATTAGTTACACAGTTTGTTAGTGACCTAATACGGAAAAATATTGGGTCTAAAATAAAATTGTATCGGGCGAGGCGAAGCCGAGCCTGATACATGTTTATTACACTCAAGTAGACAACCACTTAAGGATTATGTACTGTTGACATTAAAAATGAGATTGAAACAATATCGTAACACATTTTCTGATAATTTATAATGTAAAGCATGCGCAGGTAAAGTAATTAATCAACTTTAATATGATTTATCTTTTACATCCGTTAGCGAATTTTCTCAAAATTAAGTTTGTTTCCGTGCAAAATGTAATGTGTGGTATTAATTGCAAACCATCAAAATCAATTTCAGTCACTTTCATCGTCTGTACGAAATGAAATGACGTATCTCAATGACCGGAAACAGAAACAGAATATCAAAATATAACCACGTAACCTCTTGGTTCGTCCTTAGAAATGGTTACAATAAATATTTGTAAAGGTACACATATACTAATTTGTACCTATTTGCCTTCTTATTTTACGTTTCTTAGAAACTCGGAGTTTCCGTAAATCATTTTAATATGATGGAACTGCCTCATATCGAATTCCCTTTATTACGAAGATTTATCATATGTTTTCCAAATGACATGTTTGCTACACCAAGTTTACGTCATCGACGCCATTTTATAAGAGGAACCGTAATGATAATGAATAAACTGGTAGTAATTATCTAAGTGGTATACATGATAGCTGATATAAAAATCAGATCATTTACGATGTAATGATATTTAACTTATATTCATAGATTCAGGTAATATTTTTACACTTTGTTCGCAACTAACATTTTTCCAATCAAACTGTTGATAAGAGCTTATATATATTAAACTGGGATTAATCTAATAAAAAAATCTTCGAACTATTTAAATGGAAAACATTGATATAGTAATAGACAGATACCTGTAGATATGGTATGTAACCAAGGGAGATAAATACCCGCTTTTCACCTAAATAAGTACACACGTTAATAAGTCAATGACTACCTTTATTTGTCATAACAGTAACACATTGTCAATACGACCGATATCAATTGCGGTTCCATTGCATACATAGCTAAATATGAGAAAGTAATTAATGATTAAATCAAACCATTTAATTGATATGACGTTACTCTCCTTTCGCCATCTGAACAACCGTAAACAAATGATGAAACATTAAGGGTTTGTCTCAATAGTTTGTATTACATCCGAAATTGAAATGGTATGATGATGATTTGCCATTGTTGGATGTACCATTACCACATCTTATGTTAACCTAAAATGGGACGTTACCAAGGATAACTCGTATGTAGTGACAGTGTTATGGTCTCCTACGCAAAGTACATAGACATAGACAAAGTAATGTAATAACATATTTGATATCACGTGTTTAACAGAATATATTTACTACTTGGACATTATTACTTTTTTATTGCAATTCGATTTGTTTGTATTATATGACTGAATGTCTCTATATATTGTAGAATAAAGGCATATCCCGAAATAAATTAAACACCGCGTTAACACTATCTATCTTCTGTGTGATAATGCTAATAATGTTAATGAATTAAACCAGCGAGACAAAATACCATTTTTATATCAATATTTATCAACGATTAGCAACTACAACAAAACGGAATTATATTTTTTGAAGAACTCTTACTTATGTTCGCATTATCAAATAATGCATTTATTTTTCTTTATTTTTAATATAGTATTCGGAGTGCCGGAAATGTGGGGTAAGTACATTTGTAGTTATGGCTAGTTTAGCATTTAGGACTCAGTGTATAAGGTAATGTATGCAATATAAATGCTGTCTAAATATAGTGGGGGAGGAGAAGTAGGTTCCCATGTACCCCTCTGGCAGTTTTTCGAAACATGTTTTTTAGGACCGTTATGATGTCTAGTTTCGTTTTATGCTTGTTGCCATTGACAACTAATGTCCCATGGGGGTCATATGGCGGCCATCTTGGATTTCAGGTATCAAAAATGACCAAAATGATACATTGGCATATATGCGCATAGATAGAGAACCAGACAACATTCAAAGACAAAGAAACACATTTTTTGATATGATTGAAACATGTTGAATACGATTAAATCATAATAATGACGTTACGTCTTCTTATTTTTGTGAAATGACGGGAAAACAATGATTTTTTTAGCTTTTTTTCCCTAAAAAATCGATAAATTTCATAATTTTTATCACAAGTAAAAAAAATGATGGACAAATCATCTTGTAACAGTCATCTCGAATTGAACCAACCCTTGTGCAAACATATGTGTACAATAAAAAGACAGATCGCATCAATGAGGTCGGAAAAAGAGAGGGAACCCCCCCCCTAAAAAATTATCAAAAACTAGCCAAAATGACATATTCGCATATATGCGCATAGAGAACCTGACAACATTCAGAGGCAAATAAACACATATTTTGATATGATTGAAGCATGCTGAATACGATTAAATCATAATAATGATGTTACGTCTTCCCATTTTTGTGAAATGACGGGAAAACAATGAAATTTTCAGTTTATCATCCCTAAAAAAAATCAATAAATGTCAGAATTTTTATCACAAGTAAAAAAATAATGGTTAAATCACCGTGTAATAGTCATTTCGAACTGCACCAACCCTTGGGTAAACATATGTGTACTATAAAAAGATAGATGGCATCAATGAGGTCTGAAAAAGAGAGGGACCACCCTCCCCATAGAAATTGATAAAAAAATGGCCAAAATGACACATTCGTATATACGCGCATGGATAGCGAACCAGACAACACACAGAGGCAAATAAACACATTTTTAAATATGATTGAAACATGCTGAATACGATTAAATCATAATAATGACGTTACGTCTTCTGATTTTTGTGAAAGACGGGAAAACAATGAAATTTTCAGTTTTTTTCCCCTAAACTATCGATAAATGTCATAATTACAACTAAAGTAAAACAATTGATGGACAAAACAACTTGCACCAGTCATTTCGAATTAAACTTACGCTTGTGTAAACATATGTGTATTTTAAAAGGATTTTATTTTTTTTAGCAGAAGAATCGTGGACACCCCCCCCTCCCAACACTACTCATAGAGAAAAAAATCTCATTATTGTTATTACCTAAATTACATATTTCCTGATCTATGATTCAGACAGTTACAAACTACAATTACATTTTTAACAGCTATGGTCATGTAAGGATGTGTCAGGTTTATTGGTGGAGGAAAGGTGGAGTTCCCGGAGAAAAAACACCGCCAGCAGTCAATAACTGGCACCTGCCCCTGTAAATTCGAACAAGCTACCCAGAGGTGGAGGGATTGTGGTTATATGTCGAGACATCATAACAATCAGCCATCTCGGCCCCAATTACAACTAGAACGTAGATAGAACAGTAATAATCCACTCTTTTAGTGAACAACTTTTTCATAAATTTTCGTCTCGTGCCAGAACGAAACGTACCACTGTGTTCGAATTATTATCCTTGTTTTTTTTGTCCTGAAGACACGATGGTATAGTGCAGCTCATTACCACAAAACTAAATCCTTTCGGTATCACGACTGTTACTTTGGTTTTCATCAAACTGCTGCAGGTTGGCGTAGGATTTCATCTCTCCAGGAAAATAAATGTACACATCTATTTCGACGATTCCCTCATACTCCACCAAGTCTAGAAATCGTTGGAGCGATGACAGATGATAGGTTGGGGGGCTTACCTTGACGGCCATTGCCAGTTGGGGGAGTGGTCTGGGGATCAGGTCTCCGAGCACATCAACGGCTGTTCGGTTGGCGCTGCAGGCTTTTCGGAAGATTCTACATTCCAAAGTGGTTTGTGTGACTACAGACAACTCTATAGTTGTCGCGTATCTGGGAGGAAAGGGTGAGGGCAAAGTCCCACGTCCTTTGTGCCCTCGCTATTCGTGTTCTTCTCTTCTGTCAGGAAATGCGGTTGACTCTCTTAGTCAAGCATCTTCGAGACATGTTGAATGTTCTGGCGGATACTCTTTACAGGCGCCACAAGCCGGTTGTGACAGAAAGGCAGCTAAATCTCCCGATCTTCGAGGGCATTTGCTAGATGTGGAGCATACCTCATATAGACCTTTTCGCCACTTCGCCACTAATTGTCCACTTTTGTCTCTCCGGTGCCAGACCAAAGGACTTGGGCTGTTGACGCTCTATCTCTTGATTGGGAGGGGATACATGTTTATGCATTCCATCCATTCCACCTGGTGGACAGGGTTCTAATAGAAGTTTCGGGAGCATCATTTTCCCCTCCTTCTGATAGCGCCCCTGTGACCGAGACAATCCTGGTTTCCGGAGCTCTTGTCGTTTCTCTTGGTGGATATTACTCTGGTTTTCCCACTTAGAACCAATCTCTTGCGCCAGCCTCGGTTCCGGAAGATCCATTCAAGAGCGTGGAATCTATCTCAGGAGGTCTCGCTCAGTCAGGCTTTTCTTAAGACTTGTCAGCTCGCATCGCCCGATCAATAAGTCTTCCTCACATGCCGTCTAACATGCATTGAAGATCGTCTGTGATTGGTGTATCGACACGAAGATTGATCAGGTCAAAGCCTCTGCCCAGCTGATTGTGGATTCCCTTCTCTATTTGTTTAGGGAACGCAAACTTGCCTCTAGTACTATTGCAGGCTATCGCATGGCTATTTCCAGTGTACTGCATTCTCTTGGTAGACCAGAGTTAGGGTCTTCCAACTCTTTGTCTACCTTGATTAGATGGTTCAGTCTGGACGGGCCTAGGGTACGGCAGTTAGCTCCACAGTGGAATCAAGCACTTGTGTTACTGAAAGGGGCTCCTTAAGAGCCTTTGGTGTCGGTCTCAATTAAGGTTTTTACTTTTGACTTCCTGCTTGCTTTTGCCTCAGGCCATAGAAGGAGTGATATGTATCTATTCATTTATCGTGCTTCGTTGGGCCAGATATGGCTCTGTTACCCTACTCACTGATCCTGCCTATTTGGTAAAGATTCACAATCTCTATTGAATGGAAGGAGAATGATCGGCTGCTTTGTCCCAGTCGGACGCTTAGGTTTTCCCTTGATAAAACAAAGGGGCGATGTATTATTCTTGTCCATTAAACAGGGTCAGCAGGATTGCTCCTCCCAGTACATCTCCAGATGGATATGTTAGGTGATCAGGATTGCTTATGAGCAGTCTAATTATCAATCTGGGGCGAAATGCAAGGAGATGGCCCATGAGGTTCCAGAACATCATGTCTGCTGCCTTTTGACGTGGTCAGACTACTTTCAATGACTTTTACCTACGGTTCCTGTCCTTTCATTCTAATTGACTGTTTTCCTAGGATCCCGTTGTGGCGGCCCAGTCTGTGACTGTTCCTCCTCAGCAGATATTATATGTATTCGCAGTTTTTAACTTATGCGAGCAGGAATCACAAAGGTACACCTTTTTCATGGGGGGTATATCCAAACATTGAAGGAGATTCGAACCCAGTTGTTTTCACTAAAAATAAATAAATTATTGTGGTTATTGGGAACTGCCTGAATTATGGATAAAACATGTGAACTAGCCTTTGGATGTTAACTGGATCCGGGAATATATTTCTTTTAAATTATTGGGGAAGGCGTTGGAGGTCATCTCGCTTCTTCTGCTAAAAACCATAAATCTATCCTTTTATAATGCACATATGTTTAGACAAGAGTCAGTTCAAATCAGAATAACCGTAACAATGTGTGTTGACAGAATATTTGGAGTTTTAATTTATTGATTTTGTTTTTCATTTTTTTTTCTTCTGCGTTTTCTTTTCTGTGTGTGTGTGGGGGGGGCGGGGGTCCCTCTCTTTTTCCCACCTCACTCATGCGATATATCTTTTTATAGTACACATGTGTTTACACAAGGGTTAGTGTAATTCATAATGGCTGTTACAAGGTGTTTTGTCCATCAATTATTTTACTTGTGATGTAAATTATGACTTTATCGATATTTTTAGGGGAAAAAAACTGAAAATTTCATAGTTTTCCCGGCATTTCACAAAAAAGAGAAGACGTAACGTTATTATTATGATTAAATCGTGTTCAGCATGGTTCAATCATATTTAAAAATATGTTTATTTGCCTCTGTTGTTGTCTGGTTCTCTATCTATGCGCATATATGCGAATGTGTCATTTTGGCCATTTTTTGTGATTTTTAAAGGGGGATGGCGTCTCTCTCTTTTTCAGACCTCATTGATGCGATTTATGTTTTTATAGTACACATATGTTTACAAAAGGGTTGGTTCAATTCGAAATGACTGTTACAAGGTGATTTGTCCATCATTATTTTTACTTGTGATAAAAATTATGACATTTATCGATTTCTTAGGGAAAAAAAGCTAAAAAGGTCATTGTTTTCCCGGCATTTCACAAAAATAAGAAGACGTAACGTCATTATTATGATTTAATCGTATTCAGCATGTTTCAATCATATAAAAAATGTGTTTATTTGTCTCTGAAAGTTGTCTGGTTTTCTCTCTATGCGCATATATGCGAATGTGTCATTTTGGCCATTTTTGATACCTGAAATCCAAGATGACCGCCATATGACCCCAATGGGACGGCAACAAACATAAAATGAAACTAGACATCATAACGGTCCTAAAAAAACATGTTTCGAAAAACTGCCAGAGGGGTACATGGGAACCTACTTCTCCTCCCCCACTAGAAATCCATATGAATAACCTAATAGCTATACATTTGCATAGATCATCAATACTGTGTACTTATGGCAGAAACTATAATTGTTTAAATGAGCTGACTGACATGTATAAGGAGGACGTGATATAGTGAACATCCGATTTAAGATAACTGAGACTGGCTACTACATTATCATACATAAGGAAAATAACGACATATTTCTGACATCGTGTTATTGTATGTCGTGTTATGGTAACCCGGGGTTTACCGAGATACGTTTTGAGTCATAACAAGACTTGATGAGGTATTTGCATCAGTAAGTCTGGGTAGCGTTATTAAGTCTTTACGGCATACTCATCTTCGGAAGTCAAAATATACTTTCGCAGCTGAATATCATGGATCTCGTCGTGATTAGCTTAGACTACTGACAAATATATGACACGACATAATTATACCATGCAATACCTATCTAATATATATCGTTATTATATTAAAATTATATCCTCTGTACTGCAGTCTGTAGTTTTGCTAAAATGAGGACAATCAAGGGCAAACAGTACACGACATATTTGAAACATAGTGGAACGACTACTTCCGAAATCGAAGCATATTTAGTAACTGGATACATTGTCGTTGCTAAGTAAGATACCACCACCAGTCGCTCAACGCTAATTATTTTCAAAACTGACTTATCACTACGAAATCACAAACAACTTCGTGCTGTGACGACTTTTGGCAAAGGCATCAAAATAACGAAATAACTAGTATTTTCCTATTAAATAACTGTTTTAAACGTTTAAATAGAAGGAACGTCAAATCGATATTTTGACATTTAGTATTAAGGACAGGGGAAACTTTACAACCTTTGTACTTGTCGATGTTATTTGCTGACGGTTGTTGTTTGTAAATTGCATTTTACTGTGTAAACTACCCAACGTTTAAATTACATTTTATTGTTTAATACCCAATGGTATTATAAATCCAATATGAATGTAATTCAGTTTACATTTACTTGTAAATAATCATGTTGTACGTAAGTTTAAATGTTACAATTGGGACATGAGATAACAGAACGCTTACTTAGATAGCAGGATGGTAGGGATATTCATATGATACAATGACAACTTTTACTACCTTGACTTTAAAACGTATTACGTAATTTTATGACTGAACAATATTCAGCATTTAAGATTATAATTTAAATGCATTGATGTTTTAGACATACTGTTGTATATAGTAGTATAACCATAAACTATCCTCAGATTAATAAATATAATTCATATTATTGTAATGTTGTTTCCAAATTTCAATTACAATAAGACATTATTTGACAAAGACAACGACTGACGGCTTGTTTGGACGTCTTGTGTTGTTCCGTTTAGTATATATTGACATATTGTGCTCTGTAAAAAAATATATGCTTCTCATAATTTAGCAATATATAATCGTGCGAGATTTGGTATTTATATTTATGACTATGTAATCTTAATCCTTACGATGAATTTATCTGTAAGACAATTCTAAACAGCATAGAATCATTAATGACAAGACAATCAAGACAGGATCTTTGACGATCTAAATTACAGTGTTACCTGTGTCACTGTATAAAGTGGGATCTGATCATAATGTGAAACACCCACGCGACTTTTGAAATATCGTCTTGTTATATATCTACCTTATTGAGATTAGCCATATTTTATAATATCGTATAGTTAGCAGAGTACTCAAATATGATTTGGTTTAAGTACGTGACAGACATCCACCCTATTTTTAAAATATTGTCTATTTATATATCTTGCTAGAACTTGAATATAATCATTATTATAATCAAATATAACTTAGTTAAAGTACATGTCAATACTTGATGCCGGTGTTTTATACATTTACATACAACAATGAAAATATCAACATATTGTCTATTGTCTATAACATGCGCCATATAAGGTTTTATATACATCATCAAACAAAATAATTCGTTAAATTTGTAGTAATGAAAATGCGTTTGGTCTTTTTTTCATGTTTTTTTATGATTGGATCATCCTCGTGTTCAATAAATGTCATTTCTCTTTTCGCATATAGTGTTTTTTTAATTGAAATGAATTAGTAATTTCGGTATTTTTATGTTAGAGGCAATGGACATAACGGCTGTCATGATTTATATTTTGTTTTCCAATGGTTTGCCAATGATACTTTTCCCAAATTGATCTCAAAACAAGAATGGTATATTGCAAATATAAAATGTACATAGTTATACATATATGTGCATTTGAATAGATAAACTATTTGTGTGAAATGCGCTGACTGACATGATATAGTGAGCATCGGATTTAAGATAAGTGAGCGTAGGTACTACCCTGTTTGTCTTAAACAAGATAGTTTGTCCAATATAACAACACATTTCTGACAATGTATTAGTTTATGTCGTGTGGTAACTCAGGATAGGTATGTCGACGGTTCGAGTTATAACAAGACTTACTGAGATATCTGCATGAGTAAGTCGAGTTGTTGCACGTCCTTGCGACAAATTTATCGTCGGAAGTTAAATTTTACTATCGCAGCTTAACATTAGTGATCTAGTCCTGATCAGCTAGGTCAACTCGCAAGGAATTAAAACTTCTTTATATATATATATATATCGTTATTACATCAAAATTTTATA
>SAYR01047793.1:126113-136331 GCA_004382745.1 Argopecten irradians irradians
TACATAACAATGGTAACCCGGGGTTTACCGATATACGTTTTGAGTCATAACAAGACTTGATGAGGTATTTGCAACAGTAAGTCTGGGTAGCGTTATTACAAGTCTTTACGGCATGCTCATCTTCGGAAGTCAAAATATACTTTTGCAGCTGAATATCATGGATCTCGTCGTGATTAGCTTAGACGACTGGCAAAGATATGACACGACATAATTATACCATGCAATGCCTATCTAATATATATTGTTATTAGATTAAAATGATATCATCTGCACTGCAGTCTGTAGTTTTGCTAAAATGAGGACAATCAAGGGCAAACAGTACACGACATATTTGAAACATAGTGGAACGACTACTTCCGAAATCGAAGCATATTTAGTAACTGGATACATTGTCGTTGCTAAGTAAGATACCACCACCAGTCGCTCAACGCTAATTATTTTCAAAACTGACTTATCACTACGAAATCACAAACAACTTCGTGCTGTGACGACTTTTGGCAAAGGCATCAAAATAACGAAATAACTAGTATTTTCCTATTAAATAACTGTTTTAAACGTTTAAATAGAAGGAACGTCAAATCGATATTTTGACATTTAGTATTAAGGACAGGGGAAACTTTACAACCTTTGTACTTGTCGATGTTATTTGCTGACGGTTGTTGTTTGTAAATTGCATTTTACTGTGTAAACTACCCAACGTTTAAATTACATTTTATTGTTTAATACCCAATGGTATTATAAATCCAATATGAATGTAATTCAGTTTACATTTACTTGTAAATAATCATGTTGTACGTAAGTTTAAATGTTACAATTGGGACATGAGATAACAGAACGCTTACTTAGATAGCAGGATGGTAGGGATATTCATATGATACAATGACAACTTTTACTACCTTGACTTTAAAACGTATTACGTAATTTTATGACTGAACAATATTCAGCATTTAAGATTATAATTTAAATGCATTGATGTTTTAGACATACTGTTGTATATAGTAGTATAACCATAAACTATCCTCAGATTAATAAATATAATTCATATTATTGTAATGTTGTTTCCAAATTTCAATTACAATAAGACATTATTTGACAAAGACAACGACTGACGGCTTGTTTGGACGTCTTGTGTTGTTCCGTTTAGTATATATTGACATATTGTGCTCTGTAAAAAAATATATGCTTCTCATAATTTAGCAATATATAATCGTGCGAGATTTGGTATTTATATTTATGACTATGTAATCTTAATCCTTACGATGAATTTATCTGTAAGACAATTCTAAACAGCATAGAATCATTAATGACAAGACAATCAAGACAGGATCTTTGACGATCTAAATTACAGTGTTACCTGTGTCACTGTATAAAGTGGGATCTGATCATAATGTGAAACACCCACGCGACTTTTGAAATATCGTCTTGTTATATATCTACCTTATTGAGATTAGCCATATTTTATAATATCGTATAGTTAGCAGAGTACTCAAATATGATTTGGTTTAAGTACGTGACAGACATCCACCCTATTTTTAAAATATTGTCTATTTATATATCTTGCTAGAACTTGAATATAATCATTATTATAATCAAATATAACTTAGTTAAAGTACATGTCAATACTTGATGCCGGTGTTTTATACATTTACATACAACAATGAAAATATCAACATATTGTCTATTGTCTATAACATGCGCCATATAAGGTTTTATATACATCATCAAACAAAATAATTCGTTAAATTTGTAGTAATGAAAATGCGTTTGGTCTTTTTTTCATGTTTTTTTATGATTGGATCATCCTCGTGTTCAATAAATGTCATTTCTCTTTTCGCATATAGTGTTTTTTTAATTGAAATGAATTAGTAATTTCGGTATTTTTATGTTAGAGGCAATGGACATAACGGCTGTCATGATTTATATTTTGTTTTCCAATGGTTTGCCAATGATACTTTTCCCAAATTGATCTCAAAACAAGAATGGTATATTGCAAATATAAAATGTACATAGTTATACATATATGTGCATTTGAATAGATAAACTATTTGTGTGAAATGCGCTGACTGACATGATATAGTGAGCATCGGATTTAAGATAAGTGAGCGTAGGTACTACCCTGTTTGTCTTAAACAAGATAGTTTGTCCAATATAACAACACATTTCTGACAATGTATTAGTTTATGTCGTGTGGTAACTCAGGATAGGTATGTCGACGGTTCGAGTTATAACAAGACTTACTGAGATATCTGCATGAGTAAGTCGAGTTGTTGCACGTCCTTGCGACAAATTTATCGTCGGAAGTTAAATTTTACTATCGCAGCTTAACATTAGTGATCTAGTCCTGATCAGCTAGGTCAACTCGCAAGGAATTAAAACTTCTTTATATATATATATATATCGTTATTACATCAAAATTTTATACTTTGTACTGCGATCGGTAGTGATGAGTTTTGCAAAACAACTATAAAGACAATTATAGGCAAAAAACGGCAAAAACTATTTGAGACATATGGGTAAGACTCCTTCCGAATGGACGCATATTTAGTAACTGGATACATTAAAGTTGCTATGGAAGATATCACAATAAGACGTTTGACACTTATTAGTTTCAAATCTTACTTATCATTACAAATATCACTACATCACAATAACTTTTGATTTTAACGGCTTTTGGTCAAATCATCAAAATAGCGAAGAAAATAATAAACATTTTCCAATTAAATTACTATTTTAAAAAGATAAAGCGTTAAATCAATAGTTTGGTATTTTAATATTCTCGTTATTACTGATGACAGTTTCTAACTTATCTATAACCACAGATATACTGTAATCTATAAAGCATATATGTTATATTATAATTTAGCATTAGATAATCGTACAAGATATGGAAATTATCATAATGACTATATAATCTCTTTTAAAGATGACTTTATATGGAAGACAATTCTAAATAGCATAAGGTACATGACACTTATTATTATAACATACAATACCAAACAGGATCTAGCTTTGACTTGACAATGTATATAAAAAAAATGTCTGATATGGCAATAAATTACGTTTTATTCGTTCCTTTTTTAAATTGCTTTTCTTCTCTTTTAGAAACGTTATTATTTCTGAGTAACGCATTGAAGCTGAAAGAAATGTGATATCCAACAAGACCAAAGCCATCACAGTATATATCAGTCCTCACCATATACATGGTATTGTGTGGGGGACATGCCATGTCTTTGTCGCGCTATGTGTTAGCGCAACATTTATCCAATTTGTTTTCAACATGACTGTTTTGTTTTGTTTGTACAGTGTATAGTCGATTGAATTGAACTTTGTTGTATTAGATATGCACATTTATAGATTCTTAGTAAGTCTACCTTAATCTTGTCTTATCCATTCACATTAACTGGTTGGTACATCAGACGGCAAAAGCAGGTATATATAATATTTAATAACTGTATATCTATGATACGAGGACCGGCTTATTTCCAGGTCGATACAATGAGTTATCTCCCAAATAATGTTATATCAATCGAGGCCGAAAGCGTATGATAATATCATTTTCATGGGTTGATAATTCACGGTATCCACCTGAAATCAGGTCGATACTCAGCCCAGTAATTTCTCGTCCATTTCGCTGCTGATGTCGGAGTTTATGTTGCATTTTCATGAGTACTTCTGAAAAAATTGCCGGTCAATCAAAAGCCAACATAAACACCAGTCCTATGATAAATCTAATATTGAATTTTATATTATTTAAAGTTACTAAATCATTAGATTTACAAAGATTTCTTAGGGTTTATTACTTCCTACAAACGTTCTTATACCAGAAATTAGAAAGTTTTCAAAATTACAATATTTAATTTGAACTATTGGCAATGTTTATCAACGTTAAAATATCGCCAAACACAACAAGAAATTGTATCTGTCGGCATTGAATGTTTACAACGGAAAGAACCGAGTGCATCTTTGAGTTCGGAATCGGGGTCGCTGAAAATCTCATCCGGCTAATGGATATAGATGTAATAACACCACTAAGAGGCAACTTATATTTTATCGGTTACATTGGCCTGATTTAGCAGATACATTTACAGCGTATCTCAGTGGCGTAGAAAGGAACGCAATTGGGGGGGGGGCGGGGGGGGGGCGGGGGGGGGCAAAGGTCCTCAATATTTGGACACCCCCTCCTCGCCCCGCACCCACAGGAGGAGATTGATTCTGTAATTCAACACACAACCATATATATAATACTTTTTTCATATATCGGTAAGTAGAATCCTTGTACACATTTATAGACATTGGCGTCGATAAACGGAAACTAATGAATACGCAAATTGCCATGCTAGCGCCAAAGGTGCGATATTTTGGTGTTTGGGGGGGGGGGCGACAATCTCCTATAGAAAACTATAGAAAAAAATATTACGATTTAGAATGGCTAAGATGAGTTTAACGATGCATTTTGATGAATTTGCGAGCGCCGAAGACGCGAGAATTTTGTGTTTGAGGGGTCCGGGGGTCTCCGCCGGGAAATACATTACGATTTAGAATTTTACGATGCATTTTGATGAATGTGGGAGCGCCTGAAGGCGCGAGATTTGGGTGTTTGAGGAGGTCCGAGGGTCTCCCCCGGGTAAAAACATTAGATTTAGAATGGCTGTGAGTTTTACGATATATTTTAATGATTTTAAAGCGTTCTTAACATAATACTTTTTTTATTTAAAGTTACCTGCATTAAGAATTGGTAATTGTGAATGCCGTCATATCTATGCAACTCGATCTGAACATACTGGCTTCACACCATCGGTACATTGTTGTTTAACACAAAATAATAATGAATTAATTGTCTTGCTAAGTCATATAAACAGATGAATCTTTTAAGAGACATTTTTTAAAATAGTACGTAGAATCCCCTGACATTTTTAGTCTAGTTCACGAAAATGTGCAGGAGGACTCTTTTTTCATCCAAATGTGCAATTTTAGAACATTTCAGTCGACGAAAAAAATGGAGGAGGGGGGGCCAACAAGAAATGTTTGCCCTCGTCCTGGGAAACGGGGAGGCAATTGCCCCCCCCCCCTGACCCCCTCCAACCCCTACCCCACCTCCCACACCCGCTTCCTTCGCCCCTGTATTTACATTGCCAAGTTAAACAGCATAGTTCTATGAAGCTTTAGAGTATTTGATGGAAATATGACAAGAAGTGAGAGGTATTTTCACCCGTTAATTATGTATATATTATACATGAATACATGTGTACATGTACATTATTAAGCAATCATATACAATGTACATAGGTCTACAATGTATATGTAAGGTATATTTTTGCTTTGAATACATAAAAGTACACATAAAATTTAGATATAAAGTTAGGCTGATTTTTTTAAGTAAATCAGATGGAAAAAAGTTATATAACTAGTGACATATAGGGGAATGTCCATTAGACGGATAGACACTATAACTAAGGATATCTAGGAAATTTCCATTAGACGGATATATATTATAGCTAGGGCTATATAAGGAAAGTCCATTAGACGGATAATGACTATAACTAGAGATATATAGGGAATGCCCATTAGACGGATAGACATTATAACTAAGGATATACAATGTATACGGAATGTCAAATATTGATATAATGATAAAAGAAATACACGTACTTACGTAGTCCGCTAAACATGCCTATATTATTAGTTTTTCCCCATTTTTCCTTATTATAAAGTCTATATATTAGGCCAATTTTTTTTTAAAAGCCTAATAATATTGGCAGGTTTAGCGGAATAGTACATAATATCATGACAAATGAAAATAAAATAATGGTAGAAGCAAGTATAAAACCATATAATATAATGAAAACCCTTCTTTATGGCTACAAAAACCTGTACAGTATAGGATTATTTACACTTAGAAACTCTTCACAAAACTTTTGCATACGTTTCAACGTTTATTAGATTAACACAGTAATCAGGAACCTGTAGTCGATAAATTTGTGTTTTCAGTCGATAGTAGATATGTCCATTAGACAGATGAGATTTCCTTCGATCGGATGTTTGGAATGTTCACGCGTCGCGCATGCACATAGGGGTTGTTTACACTCGCCGAAAGATAATAATATGAAATAGTGACTAGGTCGGTCCTATTTATTTTCAGTTTTTCTCCATTTTGAACAAAATTGTTATACAAACTTTTAAATATTGTTATTAACACAAAGTACACAACTTTTACAATTAATTTTTGTCCTATAATTCTTTTTATCTTTTATTACATGATTTTTTAGTGACTTAGTCCCTTTAATGTACAGAAATAATTTTTCACTTCTGATGGCTTCGCCAGTCATTTATACATTTAATACAAAGAAATAATATTTTATATATGATTTTGTCAATCACTTACTATAAAGTTTATTGTGATTATAACATTAAATATGTCATTGTTCGTATATTTGTATGCTCATGATAAATTGTAAAACGCAATTTCAATGTATTCTTGATCTTGGTATACAATTACATATATATGTGTATGTATTTACCGACACTAATTGATTATATCAAGATACCTCGGTGAATGGTCTATAACGCAAAAATATAACGCACATATTGAACCTACTTATAGAATATAATATAATACCTTAAGCAATTCTAATTTTCCACGTTTCCTTTTTATTTTTCATATTTAACACATTTTCGATCAATTAAAATGAATGAATATTATTTGCTGTAAAATAAATGAATTGATAATCGTAAAATATAGTCGTGTGATTCTTTTGTACCTAATTTACTCAAATAACGATGTTTTCACTGATTACATTGTTTTATTCAATCGTGTTTTGGACACTTTCGAAATCAATATATGTCATTATGCTTTCTATGAACTTCTTAGAAAAATGTTTAAAATAAATAATGAAATATAATACACTATATGTTTGATGTCACCATTTGGAAGCATGAACTATTATGGCTTTTGCTTGGTAAGGCAGGGTCCTCAAATCCAGAATGCAGCTACCATACTGGAAATCGTACAAGTAACATGTCACATACCAATTAAATCTTAGAATAATGTACCTTAGCGTGACTAAACGTATAGATAAGCGTGTCGTAACATACCGATAACGTATAGTACCATTCTTTTCTCGCCCTTTGCTTCAACCTACATCAATGATACGTTAACGTACACCAAGGTAAATTATAGAACGATGACCCACGGCCAATTAGCTACATGTTATGCCCAGAATCGCACATAGATATAGAATGCGATACGTTAAGATACACTATGCCATGCTAGACCGAAACAGGTAGCAGTACATTGATGTACACTAGATCACGCTATGCTATAGGTTAATGTAAATTAATTAATGCTGTTCGGCGTAGAGCTAGGTTGAGGTATATTATTCTAGGTCAACAATAATTTGGATAGGGTGATGAAGTTTGAAGAAACAGTGTAAGTTCCTAATCAACAATCATAACTTTCAAAAAAGACCGAACTATTTTTTATTAATTTATTTCATATTTTCTTATTATATATATACCTTTGTTACAAACAAATTCATCTCACTTGTCATCAAATACTATATATGTCTCTAAAGATAAAATACAGTTGTGTGACGTACATGTAAATGAGTTTGCAAAAGTTAATTTTACGAAATAATCTAACCATTCTGTTATCTCACAGAGTCTTTTATGAATTTATAAATTTGTTGATTTAAATCAAAACTCTGCACGCTGAAAATCAAAGCTATTATTTCACGATTTTATTTTTTACTGCTGCCCGAATTAGAAGAAGTAGAAAGACATTAAACATAAAATGTTATGGAAACACTGGCTTGGTGTCGTTGAACACTTCACTTATAACCAGATGCAATACAGTGTGGAAATATGTTATTTGAAGAAAATTCGACTGTTGCTTTTTCAATACAGAAAAGTAGTTTTGAATCTGTCTATGTGTACAGATGATATAATGCATAGCAAAAACTGACACTATCAAGATTGCTGTCAATAGTTACTATAGTAAAATGCACCATTGTCAACACCATTAAGGCATGCAAACGTGTGTTTGACGTTCTCATGAGATACTTAATTGTTCGCATATGTTAGCGAGTTTTGGCACCAAATGACATATTTACATTTACTTGTCACTTCTACTATATAAACTAATCAAGGCAAAGTGAAGAATATGACGGTATAACTCACATCCAAAACGTGGTCATTATGACGTCACTAATGTTGACGTCAACTGATCACTGTCAAAATGGCTCTTCCATCTTGTGGGTCAAATCGCTAATGATAATCGGTTTTCCTGGTCTAGCTTAAACACTGTAAATGCAGAGACGCTAAAATGAGTTGATAATGTAAATATAAGCATAAAACTATCTTCCTGTGGCATTTATGGTCTATATAGATGCCAGAGCTTTGCAGACAATCATCTCATAATGCGCGCTAAATAATGCGCTAGCGCGCATTATGAAGATTGTCTGCAAACCCCTGGCATATATAAACCATAGTTGCCATAAGAAGATAGTTTAATGCTTATGTATATATTCATTTAGTGCCGCCACATAGTATTTATGTCATTTACAATATTATGTCAACCTAGATCAACATACAGTTTAACTTGTCAATGCGTAACTCGGTTATATCTGTCACTAACCTAACTCGTAAAATAAGCGTATCAAAGCGTAGGACAGAGTATACACTAAACACTGTATGTAGGTGAGATAATAATCGATTCTAATTTCAGCAAATGAAATTCACTATTGTGGGGAAATGCGTAAGGAGACATTTTATCACCAACAGAGATCATATAACAGTCATAGCATACCTTTTCATATGTTAACGTTTTATTATGAAACAAATAAATGCGATCTGATTCGTCAGATCAACACATTTGAATGGAATTTGCAAACCGAGTACTCATTATGTTATGACTTAGTAATTTCATCTAGTAGGGGGATGTAAAATGATTAAAATAAGACTTGCAATTCTGCTTTACTACGATGTTCTACGATACGATCCAATACAATATCCAACAACATCCCGTTCGGGTTCACCTCAGCATGACCCCTGAATCGGAACACCTTGGAACGTACTAGTTGTCATTTATATTTCCAAGATAATCCACCACACCCAAGATGTCATAAACGACACGCTGATTGACTAACCATACGGTCATAATAATGGTAGATAGTAATTGCGAATCTAATCTTAATTAGATGTCAGATGATGCATGCATCACACGTGTGCGCACTCGATATTTTCAGAGGAAATAGGAAATGAACGGAAACTATAGAAGATGTTATTCTTGCATATGACTGATTTTGAGAAAAAAATGACATTTTTTTCATGTAAGTTTTATATTGGATATTTACCAAGTCTAGTTTGCCATTTTCATTTAAATGGTTTATGTTTAACACAATGTCAATAACTTAAAATAGATAAGTATAACTAGCTTCCAGAATCCAGAATGTTCGTATGTTGATGTGAATTAGTCCAAGACAGTTTAATAACACTTTTTAGGAACATGCACATTGATTCATCCGACGTCCCATCTGGCAGTCCGTCTATTGATCTCCCCTGACATACAGACATGGAACAAGGTCAATGGTGTAACATAAATATTCGAGGACGACATTGAAGGGGTAACGTAAATATTCGGAGACGACATTGATGAGGTAACGTAAATATTCGAGGACGACATTCCTGGGGTAACATAAATTAGAGACGACATTCATAGGTAACGTCAATATTCGGAGACGACATTCATGAGTAAGCGTTAATGTTCGGCGATGACAATGTATGGGTAATGAATATGATTCGAGGACGATATCATTGGATAACTGTAAATATTCGGACGACGACATGCATGGGTAACGTTTAATGTTCGCGAAATGACATGTAATGGGTAATGATATATTCGAGGGACGATATTCTGGATAACTAAATATTCGGCAGACGACATTCATAGAGTAACGTTAAGTGTTCGGCGATGACATGTATGGGTAATGAATCTATTCGGGAGGATATTCATGGATAACGTAAATTTCGGCGACGCCATGGCTATGGGTAACCAAAATATTCGAGGACGACATTTATGGGTAACCGTGAAAAAACGTACAAAATATATATTCGTAGGACCGAAATTACAATAGGGATAACGTACAAATAGATAGTAATAAGTAGTCGAGGAAAGACATTATACGGGGTAAGGTAAAATTAATTTTGAAATTGTTCATCGTG